>JAVTVY010027340.1:0-10900 GCA_036873755.1 Hanleya hanleyi | reverse complement strand
TAAATATTTATTAATTTATCATACACAGTTTGCGGAGAAATTGCATAAATAAAAAAATCGAAAAATCGACAAAAAATGCCGTTTCTGAATATGACGTCAATATGACGTCATCAAGGTGGCCATATTGAATTTTTCCCACATTTTCTGGTAGAGCTTGACCAAAGGGTATAGTGTGGAAAGTTTCAGCCCCATAGCTTAAGGAGTAAGAAAAATAATTAGGGGAGGGGGGTCATTTCGGCCCCCCAGGCCTGGACAGGTCCTAAAAACCCCGATAGGGTTAACAAAGTAATTTAGCTGACGATGTACTTAAACGTGGAGAGTATAATTACATCTCTTAATGATCAGTTTCGACACACCTTCGCCAGTTTCGATCCAGCCTCCTTCTGACGCTGATCTGTGACCTAGCTATACTCAAATGTAACCGTCACCATGATAGCTTTTTCCAAAAATAAAGGGTCCCAGCTGGATATTTTGTTTTACATGTGCCCATTTCCTAACCGAACAGTTGGCGTTCGAAATGCGGTTTGGGGTAGGGGCCGGGGATTACAGCGATATGGTCGAGCTGATTATATTGGCAAGACAGATTGGACACTGAAATATCAATGATGGCTTATACTCGCCAGAAAACAAAAACAACGTTGAATCGTTTGTACCGTCATTAATTTTACCTCTAAATAGCAGATTAAAGAAAAGCTATGCGAATCAGCACACCATCGAGTTACGAAGTTTCGTTGTGAACGCTTTGTTTGCAAGACCTTATTCATGACCTGGCATGACGCAATTTGGTCATCCACGGAGGATATTGTTTCGGAACTGTCTCCGTCAGTTGATGTCGACAATGGGGTCGGTAGTCTCTAGTGTGAAACTCGAATGAATAAAGGATATGTGATGTTTACATGGGAAAAACTCCTTTGTCTGCATGTGACGGCAGTAAAATGAATAGCTGATTTCTGTTTTCAATCAATAACCTGCAAGTTCATATTTTTCTTGAAGAATATATACAGAAGTATCAGCCTGGAAAAAAGTGTGATGGTCAGCTGATTATAACGAGAGATCCTGAAAAATCTTGGCGCCCACCATTGTGCGATAATTGTAAGTTAATGACAAGAGGATCTTTTTGTCCATTGTTACTAAGAACAAACGATTGGTTTGTAATTTTGTTTACAGAATTACGAATATGAGCGAAAAATGATCGAAATAGGGACACTGGAAAACACCATGATATTATCTTTATAAGTTTCGGGAGTTTCAAGATTTCTGGAAACTGTACTTGGTGTCGGTTGGTATAGTATAAGTGAAATGAGCAAAGTTAGTCTGAAAGTGAATGTCCGGAGGATCCTTCGTCTTCGTTTTGTAGTATTTTTTTTTTTTTTTTTTTTTTTTGCACGTCATCATTGGTTACTAGAAGCGAAGACAAATCTCTTAGACACTTTGTCATGAGCTATGAAACATACTTAAGATTTTATAATTAGGAACGAATGCTGTTTATTAGGCTAGTTTGAGATATCTCTTTTAAGATACCATGCTCGAAAATAGTAAGACGGTACAAAACTTAATACTGAAGTGATCCGGTCCATGCAGTAATGTTGAAACTTTGAAAGTGTCTGAATCCTGATTATCTACTATGCATCGAAACACGTAATAGTCTACAGTTGTCGAGTTGTGACGTTGAGTCACAAGAGTGAAGTCAATTCGTGTAGGCAATCCGTTGGCAGACGAAACGGTGGGGCAGTTCACTTGCAACGGCATGGACTAAAGTAAACTGATTTAAAATTTGAAGAAATACATTTTAATTCGAAATCATTTGAACTCCTCGATATAGAAGGTGAAAGTATGGATATTCTCTATAGTTAATACATAGAATACGCCCCAATGTTTGATCGGCCGACTCTTGTGCTGCAACGGCTCAACTCGGGAAACCGTATTAATTTGAATCGTCACTTGATTTTCGAATCGGACCAAAAAAGTGTCTTGCAAAACTGGACGACAGAGGAGCCTGTGTACCAAATTTGAGAAAGATCCATGCAGTACTTCCTAAGAAATCACGATAACAAAGTTTCATGGGGAAATCCAAGATGGCTACCTGGTGGATTTTCGAATCGGACCAGAAAAAGTATCTTGCACAACTAGACCACAAGGCGAACCTGTGTACGAAATTTTACAAAGATCCATGCAGTAGTTACTGAGAATTCACGATAACAAAATTTCCTTGGGAAATTCAAAATGGCCGCCTGGTGGCCATATTGGATTTTCGAATCGGACCAGAAAAGGCATCTTGCACAACTAGACTCCAAGGGGAACTTGTGTACCAAATTTGAGAAAGATCCATGCAGTAGTTCCTGAGAAATCGCGATAACAAAGTTTCATGGGGAAATCCAAGATGGCTGCCTGGTGGCCATACTGGATTTCCGAATCGGACCGAAAAAGGTATCTTGCACAACTAGACCCAAAGGAAAACCTGTGTACCAAATTTGAGAAAGATCCATACAGTAGTTTCTGAGAAATCGCGATAACAAGGTTTCATGGGGAAATCCAAGATGGCCGCCTTGTAGCCATATTGGATTTTCGAATCGGACCAGAAAAGGCATCTTACACAACCAGACCCCAAGGGGAACCTGTGTTCCAAATTTGAGAAAGATCCATGAAGTTGTTCCTGAGAAATCGCGATAACAAGAATTGTTTACGGACGGACTGACGACGGACAGACTGACGACGGACAGACTGACGACGGACGGACGACGGACAAGCGATTTGAATGAATTTATGGTTCATCAAAATGTTCTCCCTGGCCTTATTTGGTGTTTTTGAGGCATTTATAGAGAACATTTTCTCTTGTCACAAAAATATGACACTTTAATCAAACTTTCAAATGATCAAACTTCTTAATAACTCTTTCAACAATATGATTTTGGTTTGAGGCCTACATATTTTTCATAAAAATGAAATTTATAGTTCATCGAAATGTGCTCCTATTTATACGGAGGATTTTCTCTTGTAACAAAAATATGACTACATTTTGATGAACTATAAATTTCATTTTTATGCAACTGACCATCATAATCATTCATAATTTGATCGGAAGCGCTAGCAGACGACGTTTTTTTTTGTGTGTTTTTTTTTTCATGACTACAGGCCGTGGTGTTTGTACGCACATCGATGTATTCGTATGTATGGGGTGGCTCTGCAAAGATTTCTCCTAACAAAATCAATGAATGCATAATATAAATAGACCTAACCATGATTGGAAGGAAGATCAACTGGTTCGACTGCACCAAATGTTTTAAGATTTCGCGTTATCTTGGTTGTCACAAGGAGGGATGTTTCGGGAAGCTGGTCGGACACTAGATCGGAACTGGCGACGTGACTGTATTGAAACATTTGTACAACTCAATCATTTCCATAATAACCTGGATCTTTAATTCGACTGAAGCGACAAATTTCTTGTTCCCTTCAAATTAAATGGAGATTATTGCTTTGGTCGACGAAAAGCCTTATTTTAATATATTTGGGAAACAACGTTAGATTGAATGTCAAAATGCTCTGAATGCTCACATTGTGTAAATTCCTGCATCGCAATGGTTCGTCTTCAAAACAGTGGACACGTTTTTTAACATACCACATTGATATACACAGTTAACAGTAATGTCCTGTCCACATCTAGATCTAATTCAATATAGTTTTACCATTCCTCTGACGAAACTGTTCAGATGAACATAGCATGTCAAGAATGGTTCGAGAGAATCTAGAGTACTATCATGTTTCGGGTTTTCTTTCCAAAAAAGAAGATAAGATAGACTGTATTTCATATTTAGAATAAACCTATATGTTCCTATTGTACAGGTAACTTCGCATCTTCGCATCTTCGCGCTTCGCATCTTCGCATCGCAACTTCGCATCTTCGCGCTTCGCTTCTTCGCATCTTCGCATCGTATCTTCGCATCTTCGCGCTTCGCATCTTCGCATCGTATCTTCGCATCTTCGCGCTTCGCATCTTCGCATCGTATCTTCGCATCTTCGCGCTTCGCATCTTCGCATCGTAACTTCGCATCTTCGCGCTTCGCATCTTCGCATCTTCGCATCGTAACTTCGCATCTTCGCGCTTCGCATCTTCGCATCGTAACTTCGCATCTTCGCGCTTCGCATCTTCGCATCGTATCTTCGCATCTTCGCATCTTCGCATCGTAACTTCGCATCTTCGCGCTTCGCATCTTCGCATCGTAACTTCGCATCTTCGCGCTTCGCATCTTCGCATCGTAACTTCGCGTCTTCGCGCTTCGCATCTTCGCAACTTCGCATCGTATCTTCGCATCTTCGCATCGTAACTTCGCATCTTCGCATCGTACCTTCGCGCATCGCATCGTAGCTTCGCATCTTCGCCTTTTTCCATCATCGCATCTTCGCATCGTAACTTCGCGCATCGCATCGTAACTTCGCATCTTCGCATCTTCGCATCTTCGCCTTTTTCCATCATCGCATCTCCGCATCGTAACTTCGCGCTTCGCATCGTATCTTCGCATCTTCGCATCGTGCCTTCGCGCATCGCATCGTAACTTCGCATCTTCGCATCTTCGCCTTTTGGATTTCATGTTCTAATGCCAAACACGCGATGGCCCTTCTCGGCCATCATACTGCCCCAATCAGCGGCGGTTGACCTGTAGGTCCTGAGCATTAACCACTGTGGTGGTCCTACCTCGCATAGGAGTTTCTGTGTACATCCGACCGGACCCCCCCCCCGGCAAGGTCAACATAGATATAACACAGAATTGAAAAGTGATCGGAATGTTCAACAAATAGCGCTTGAGATCATACTGAATTTACAGGGGACTTGCTTAGATAAATAATGTCCCACAACTGTTTCAATCTGTATCGGCTTTAGTACTATTTGATTACAGTACCCACATCATATAATGCCCCGGGTTAAGCGGAATTAGACACAAGTTACGAAACGTAGCGCCATAGATCTTGCACGCTACGCTCGTATTTTGCTATCAACATGCGATATGTATCGCCAAATTTGAGAAACTTTGAGTGGAGGCGCTTGGTGGAATAGCCCTGCTTTATAAGTTTCTGCAACAATGTTTTGTGACGTTGATTAAAATCATCACATTTAACACAGGATCTAGCAAATGCTACTAAGCGAGATATGTATACGCCATATGCAGGTCCCACTGGAATATTACTGTCCAGAAAGGGATGGTTTACGATGTCGAAATTGTAATCATCTCTTTTGTCATAAAGTCGACGAGAGAGAATGCCCGCTTCATTTTATAGAGATAGAGATCTAAATAAGATGTGCCTGTAGGGCTATCTGTAGTTTCCTTCAAATCCAGTGAAGGTGGATATATATCCTTCACTGCGTCATTTATATAGCGATTATCTACAGCGAGAAGATCGTCTATATAGCGTTTGGTGAATGAGAAGGAACGGGATTTGAATGGATCGGTTTTTGAAAGCGCCTGCATATAGTCATATTCATAAGAGAACAGATATAGGTCAGTCAACAGGGGTGCACAATTACTACCCATTGGAATACCTATATGCTGCTGACATATTGTGTTACCAAATTTCACATAGATATTTTTAATGAGAAATTCAAGCAACTCTATAAACAAAGAAACATCCCATGAATGATATCTCTTGTATGTAGTAGAGCTAAAGAATGCTTTACGGCTTCCGACATTAATATATCTACGATCAGTTTTCTTGAACACAGATACTATTAACGAACTTAGACGGTCAATAAGGTCCCGATGAGGGATTGTAGTATAGAGAGTCGAGAAATCCCATGTGGATACATGTCTGTACGGTATGTGACCTTTAGCATCAAGTTCTTCCGTAAGACATTCTGAGTTTTTCAATATCCACATACATTCAACGAGTTCTTAGAAATAGTGGCGTAATACCTTTCCCAAAATGTTTTTACCTCCTGAAGGGTCCTCGTCAATAGTGTTGAAAGAAGCTTGGTGGTGCAGCTTCTAGAACCAGCTATGAATCTAGCTTTGTATGGTGATTTATGCATTTTGGGAGTCCAGTATAGTTTTGGTATGTCGTTATGTTTGGTTGGAAGACAAATACCTCTCTCCCTGAGAAACTTTTTGTGATTGTTAAATAAATCTTCCAGAGTAAATGCAGTTTGGGAGTAAGTAGGCGTATTTGATGAAGATATGTCTACACTCAATTCTTTAACCAGCACCTGGTAATAGTAATATTTACATATCGGAGCTTTGTCAGCTGGGACTGGAGATTTGCTAGAACTTCTTGCGAATTGAGGTTTCTCAGTACTTGTTTTGCTTGGGGAAGAGTACTTCTGTCAATATGGCGGATTGTTTCAACGACCTTGCTCTTGGTGAGATCCAGCCAATCAGCGAGTACTGTAGGTTCAACTTTTTCTCGCCTAGACCAATCAATAACGTACTGTTGCAATGCAGACAGGACTATCTTCTGGTCGGCGTTCAGATTTATTCTTCTTGGCTCTCTATAATTAGGTCCTTTCATCAGGAGTAATTTCAGATCCTTATCACTCACCACATCAAGGTCACCAGTCACAATATGTTTGCATGGTGTATAGATAAAGTTCGACGATTCACAATCACAACTATAGCCTCCTAACGTGTATAAGTTCCAGTCAAACTCCTTGACAGCATTGGAGTAATTGAATATTTTGGTGGCTATAGATTTAGTATACTTATATGAAATGCAAGTTCTGTGAACTTAAAATAGTTTGGTACAGCGTTGCGTACCTCTGGATCATTCAGGATTCGAGGTAAATTAATGATGTCCAGTCCTTTATCTAAGTAGTTGTTTCAAGAAAAGCCGATCTTGAGATGTTTCGATTATGTTCACTGGACGATACAACCGAAAATACGTTATATCTTGAGATACTTTACTGATTTTTGGTGGTATTATATTTCCTGAAGACGTAAATTGTTGTATATCTCTGGCTATTTGATCTAAAGCTCTCAGAGGTAACGCATACAGAACTGTACGTAAGCTATGTATACTGTTGGGTGTGTTAGTTAAACCCACTAAGTAATTCAAAGTGATATGATCGTGAATCATCGAACTATTAAACTTTCGCCAACCATGGCTGCGATGTCTCCGTTGATTGGATAATGTTGGATATATTTGAACGGCGGTTTGTAGCATTGCCGAACCCACTGACATTATCATTTAAACCAAACGGAAACACTGACCCAAGTTCTAGCATCCAGAATAATTCCCGCTCTCGAATTTTTCTCTCAAATCCAAAGGGGGAATCCTTAGTAGATGGATGGACGACGTCTATGATCTGAATACTAAAGTTATCCCAGCCATGGTCGGGTCCAGAAAAATGTTTACCTATAAGCAATTGCTTTTTCCTAACGGATTTTCTGTGACCGTTCACCCTAAGATGGAGTCTTTGGGTGGTCTTGCCAACATACTGTTGATCACACTTCTTACAGGAAACTAAATAAATACAGTTTGTAGTGGAACAACTAAGATCAACATACGAGTTAACAGAATATGAGTTACCAGTTAACGCGGAACTAAACGAAGCTGAAGTATGAAAGAGTGGACACGTGAGACATCCACGATGTTCACACTTAGAAATTTGAAATTATTACGTGTAGAATTCGGTGCTAAACAATCATCAAGCGCAATATTAAAAGGTTTGATGTCGTGGTCTTGCTTTGCTGTCAGAAATAGATCTGCCATTTGGATTGAAAAAGGTCTTAGTGCATTTCGAACTATTAGAGACTCGGCCGAGAAACCTGCACTACGGTTCCTCAGGTCTGTCTTAATATTATTTCTTTGTGTTGTATCCATTATGAGTGTTGGGTGTGCAGGGGCCCGGCCTCGGGGACAACTTGTCCACCAGCAGAATCCAGGCATACACAGGTTAAAATTACATCCACATACAACATTTTTGAACTTCCTGAAGCAATTAACTGGGCTTGACGATGATGCCCTGGTTACCTAGAGCCACCATCACGGAGCCCTGACTAATGTTAAACGAATGGCCCACGTGTTTTTGCATATTCTTGATCATGTTACGAGCTTATTGGTCTGAACAAATAACTAATGTCAGTTTTGCAATTTGGTGCTCTCAAAAAGGCTGTAATTTTGGGAACTTTGGAGATTAAAATCTATTTAACGAGCAAAAATCAGAAACGTGAAAGTATCAAATTTAGTAGTTTTTTTACCCTGTCTGGCCTGGGCTTTTTTGGACCTATCCAGGCCTGGAAGTGGGGGAGGCATTCCGACCCTCTCTAATTATTATTACTTCTTGAGCCTGGGAGCTGAAACTTATTACACACATAAGCTGAAACACATTATAGCCTACCTAGCAAATGAAATAAATCCAAGATGGTTGCTCTGATTTCAAAAAAGCATTTGTTGGTCAGATTTCTCATTTTTTTTTTATTTATGTAATTTCTTCGCAAAAACTGCCCGATAAATGTAAATAATCTGATGTGAAATAAGGTAGTCCGCCTATCCTCGCGGAAAAGCAGAAATTTTAATGAAACTGATGACATCATTTTTCTGGTTCCACATTGACCGCCAGTTTGAATTTACCAATGATGCTCAGCTCGAGGGGTATGCAGAACCCCAAGATGATAAACTACAAAGTCAAGGAGTATCAGTCCACATTTGTTGTTGTTCCATGGATAGGTAGAAAGTTTGGTGGGGGATGGGGGCATACAGGCCCTCCAGGCCTGGTATGGTTAAAGGAGAACATATCTTTTTTAAATAGATTCCAAAACGTTGTAAATCGAAAGAGAGATTTGGCTATTACTTCGAAACCTCTTTCCTACCTTCATGCCAGGTGAATCACTATTGCGATTTGTATCCGATGTCAGCCGAGGTCAAACGTATCTTTTTGAGACTAAATAGACCAATTCGAATAGAGGGAAAACTTGCAAACCGTAACTCCGGCCTTTGAATATTCGTTGAAACGAAGACGAGATAAACTCGAGAGCATTCTGATCTTAGGCAGAGATGACGTTTAGTGGCTAACGGGTCGGGATTATTTTCCTTCTTTGGTAGGCTCAAGCCTACGGGGTACATGTTAGAGGCGTTTGTATATGACATCGGTCATATAAGTGAGTCAAACTGCAAATATCAGTCCTTGAAACTGTACACATTGTTCATATATGTCATATATTGTCCAAGACATCACCAGACAGGTTACTCAGATTATATACATTTAGTACACCCCATACACGTCGATGCATTCAGACGATAGAACGATGGCTAATCGCACCACAGACGATCTTGATATACTCGACGTTGGTCAAGATGCCCTCGCCCCCAAAGGTAACTGTGAACAAGAAAATGATCATTGTCATCATCTCTACGTTATTATTTCCAATAGCAAGCGCTAGATCCGATATTCAACATTCAGCCGTTGTCCATAAAAGTAGTTCCGCGTCAAACAATCAAAAGACCTATTTCGTATGATAGCGCCAATTCCAAATGTGTATGAAGTATGAGATACTGGAGAGAAGCGGTCGACAGTAAGAATTGATGCCAGCAAAGTATAGCTATGCTCATGCTTTGTGTTATCTACTGCAGCCATTATTAGGATGCTACTGTGAATACTTGGGAAACAAATGCTCCTTTCTAAGCAGACGAACGCATAACATAGTTACATGCGATGCTGCGGAAGCGATGAGACAACGTGTCGACTAGTCATATCTTGCAGATTTGCGTAAGAAATTTTCTGCGGTCCTCTTGAAATGCCCCATCAGTGTAAGGCACGTTCAAATTGCGATGTCTCAGTTTCACTATGTTTCTCACAGGCTTGAAAATGGAAGTTCATGATTGGTCGAATTTCGATACATTGAAATTATTTTTTTTGTAAATTGATATGAATATAATTCTGCTATGTATTGAATTAACAAGTTCAATACATTGGTAATTGGTCAACGAACAAATTCTACGACCTCAGCTCAAGAATTTCATTTTTATATTAATCTATAGATCGCTAGGTGTAGGTGCAAATTGGTGACTATGTATCACTCGTGGAAAGTGTCATGGCCACACTAGAATATTGCGGACGGAATATTAAAAGTGGTCAGGCAAATATAATTACTTCTGGGGTGCAGATAATTTATTGACCAGAATCAAATATGAGCTTAATATCTACTTGATCAATGGTCTGGTTGGGAAGTTATCACAGGAACCAACCAACACATGGTATATAATTGATTAAGCAAGCAGGTGAGCTAGCATGATAACTCCCTTCCCAGACTGCGCAGGGACGTATAGAAAAGGATTTATTTTGTATTGCATATTTGGTCAACTTTATTTTCATGCTCTCATTGTTTAGCGTACAGGGGTTTAAAAATCCTTTGGTGACATTTTTCCTTTTGATTTGATCTTGAATATCAAGGTGGTTGTCATTTGTCACATATCTTAATCAATACCACAGGCCCGCAAAACAAGAGTTTTGTTGGGTATGGATGGTGGTATTCCGGTGAAGTGTCGAAATATGGGGTCTCTATATATAACCCTATGCTTTATATAAAACTACAACAATGTGTGAAACGCACTTTGGGTGAATCGAGAAATAAACGGTTTACCGCCAAACAAAATACATCAGCGTATTCTACAAGTGACACTTTATATATTCCCGTCGTAAAATTAGTAAATTTGTGCAACTTTTTAACTTTGCAGGGCGATTCAAAATCCTTCGTAACTGTTCATCCATCCCGGAACAGCGAGATTATGGCGGACTTCGTTCTCAGTTCTGATTGGTCAGAACCGGAGGCGTGTCGCGACTGACCAATCAGAATTGAGAACGAAGCCTGCCATAATCTCCCTGTTCCGGGATGGATGGACAGTTACGTTGGATTTTGAATCGCCCGGCAATGGTAAAAAATTGCACAAATTTACTAATTTGACGACGGGAATATAT
>JAVTVY010027339.1:0-111024 GCA_036873755.1 Hanleya hanleyi | reverse complement strand
TTAACAGCCCACCAGCAGAATCCCACCACATACAGATAATAAATTGGTGAAATATGTAAGAGGTGGTGACGTCTGGCGGTTACAATGATACCAAAAATCGACCAAAATGCCGTCTGGGAAAATTATCTAAATTCAATAGTTCACTCTGCATAGATTTTCTCTCTTGTTTTGCAGCACGTGTAACAAGCTGAACACAAAAGGACAATTACTCAGTGATATTGATAATATATCACGCTTGATATAAACTCCATAATGGTTGGTTCATGTACAGGAAGTTAATTGCATAGGCTGATGTATCGAACTGCAGCAAAGGTCAATAATGCCGTATACGGCCATAGAGGTGTTGGTCGGTTGAATATTCAGAAATTTGACTGGGCATGGAATATAAGCGACACATCCGCCTAGCCGCCTAGCTGTTATTACGTTATACGACCTCGATTGTCTTTGTTCGCTTGAACGCGAGTAAACAGGATTGAGATCGCATCTGTTATATAGGATAACCACGTTATCTACCCGCATGTTCGTGCTCCAACAGGTTCAGCTTGGCTGATACCTCGAAGCGATTAAATATGGAGTAAAATGAATTTTAAAAAATGTTAGTATTTTCCTGATAATAAATAAACATTCAATATATCTACACATCATGCACCATAATCGCATTTTCCATCATGCGGAAACGTACTGCACAACGTTCCTTGCTACATTCTGAGACAAACCTACTAACTGAAACTATAAAACCACACCCTATCATTTTCGACTTGACAGACAAATCTGCCAATAGACCGAACCAATGCTCAGCTATTCAGAAGTTTGACTGGCTTAATACATTCAAAAATGATACTGAAATGACCATTTGACCATACAAATGTACATCTACACACTGTGAATTTTGTGGATAGCTGTGAGTCACTAGGGTTGACCTAATGGACTAGAAATTAATAAAAGCGCATCGTACGCCCATTGGGGGGTCGGGAACCTCTTTGATCGGAATATAGAAACATTTTATCGAAATAGCCATGTAGTTGGAGAGAGCGACTAAAAATTTAATTTCAAAAATAGGCGTTTAACAACCACTGAAATCAGGTGTATGTAATGTAAATTTACCTTCTCTAACGTGTGCATGATCTGTCCCCATTGATGGATGTCTAGGATATGATATCCCAGTGGGCAGAGGAAGGACAAAAATCGGCAAATTCCCTTCCGAAGGACGGGTTTTACTCCAGCAAAATGCGGTATATAGCTTCTCTGAAATAAGATGTGATTATTCCTGCAACTTCTGACTACACTGTACCAGATACGACATTATGTAGGCAGTCATGGTCCACAAGAGAATCATTGTTCAACGTTTTAATTTTTTTATTTCATATGATGAATACACTCTAAGAGTGAGTAAGTCCCTTATCAAAATTAAAATGTTGCTGCAATATTGCTGCAATATCGCAGCAATATTGCTGCAACACAATTTGATTGCCAGAACGACCAACAGTGTTAAGATTTTTTGTCACCACTAGCGGTGACAAGTTCTGGTGACATTTGCAGGAACAATTTTGATCGCCACAAACCTTTTTCTGGCAATAATGTCGCCACAACCCTTTTTCTGGCAATAATGTCGCCACAACCCTTTTTTCTGGCAATAATGTCACCGCAACTTTTTTTCTGGCAACATTATTACAGGAGTAATATTTTTCTCTATGAGAAATTTAGCATTGCAGACACCTGCAGAAAAAATGGTTAATGGTATCTCCAAACTGCCCATCAGAAATACTTTGGAAGAAATCATATTAAACTTATTAATGGAACCTGGATGGAGAATTAAAACTAAAAACTAAATTAAAACTGGCAAGTAGTTATTGAGACACTTGACTGTTCAATTACTGGGCAGTTTTCTCCATCTACTGCATATTGCAAATTAGCTTCATTGCAGAAATACATCCCTGGATAGTTTCAAAGGATACCTGCGCAAAGACGGGTACAGCAAGAGTTGTCGCCCATGCTTCACGAGATCAACATGTCAACTCTGGCGGTTCCAGTTCTGAAAGTGGGCATCTTTTGGCTGTAGGTCCATTTATAAGCCATCCGAACCAGTCGAGATTATAAGAATAAAAGAGTCAAATTACAAGCGTCTAGTCCGTCATACAGAATTATTCTGAAACGTTAGTAGTATACAAAGGCTAAATTGGCGAAATAGCGCCTCACTGCGCATGCGCAGAACCTTGTGTGACGTCATAAGTGTGCGCAGAAAAAAAAATGGGGCGGTATTGGGGCGGTGTGCGCATGCGTGATGTGTGGGAGGTGGGTACAAGATGGCCGCCAGTGGAAGATGTGGGAGGTGGGTACAAGATGGCCGCCAGTGTCATGATGTGGGAGGTGGGTACAAGATGGCCGCCAGTGTGAGTGAGATGTGGGAGGTGGGTACAAGATGGCCGCCAGTGTCATGATGTGGGAGGTGGGTACAAGATGGCCGCCAGTGTCATGATGTGGGAGGTGGGTACAAGATGGCCGCCAGTGGAAGATGTGGGAGGTGGGTACAAGATGGCCGCCAGTGTCATGATGTGGGAGGTGGGTACAAGATGGCCGCCAGTGTGAGTGAGATGTGGGAGGTGGGTACAAGATGGCCGCGAGTGTCATGATGTGGGAGGTGGGTACAAGATGGCCGCCAGTGTGAGTGAGATGTGGGAGGTGGGTACAAGATGGCCGCCAGTGGAAGATGTGGGAGGTGGGTACAAGATGGCCGCCAGTGAGTGGAAGATGTGGGAGGTGGGTACAAGATGGCCGCCAGTGTGAGTGAGATGTGGGAGGTGGGTACAAGATGGCCGCCAGTGGAAGATGTGGGAGGTGGGTACAAGATGGCCGCCAGTGTCATGATGTGGGAGGTGGGTACAAGATGGCCGCGAGTAGTAAAATGTATAAAAGGAGTCGATTTTTAGGGAAAGGGGTGTATTCAATCTGACTTACCTGACCTGACTTGATCAGCCAGCCAGCCAGCCCGCCAGCCCTCCTACCTGCCTGCCTTCCTGTCTGCCTGCCTTCCTGTCTGCCTGCCTGCATTCTGCCTGTGTGGAATGCATGTCCTGACTTGGTTCTGGGTTTTTTCCATCACGGTTGTGCGCAGGTGTATGACGTCACTTCCGGTCTGCGTGAATCGGGCGTGACCTGGGACTATGGGATGCATGTACTGACTTGGTTCTGGGATTTTTCCCTCACGGGGAGGTCACGTGATCAGTTCAAGGTCATATCCATTTTTATCGATATGTCAACTCCACACCCAGTCCATTAAATGCTCCTTCACCTATGCTTCAATTTGATACCTCACTCGACCTGTGGTGTGAGTGAGTGCAAGAATGTATTCATCCGCGGTGATGCAGTCATGTCTGGCGGTGATTCGGTCGCGGGAAAAAGCTTCCTTGCCCAATGCCTACGGACTTTACCGAAGATACACGGACTTTAACGAAAAGACACGGACGTACACGAAAAGACGCGAAGGTGAACGCCATTGTGGGAAACCTCCCACAGACAGGTCAGTACATGCATTTCTATGTTGTTCACGCATAATAAAAGGATTGATCTGTAATCTGTGTTGTTGTTGTTGCTCCCTTTTTTTTTGACTAACCCATCAGAATAGTACGTATCACGGACTATACCCGTAGAGCTACATCTGGTCTATAAAACACGTCCCTCTGGATCCCACACCTTCATTTCTACAGAGCCATGGCGGAGACCCAGCCCCATGCGACTCGCATTTTACAGTATGCCACCGTGGTGAATTCATTCACGGGTTACCGAGCAGTGGTCCGGTCCATGTTTACAAATGGCGACGACAACGAGGGACGACGCCAGATCCTGAACGAGTTCACAGAAGCGGTCCTCCACAGAGTGCACTCGATGGAGAGGCGTGCCATCACTCACCACTACTGGACTATGACAGCCATCCTTGATGCTCGGGCTGTGGACCACGAGCGCTCACGCCGCAACCAGCACCGGCTGGTTGGCCTCATACTAGTCTGTGCCCTATTCACCCTGGCGCTGTGGTATTGACACTAGAAATACCAGGGTCAGACAGAGTGTGTGTCATTCACCGTTCGACATTTGGACCAAGCATGTCATCCGTCCTACGAGCCATCCTCCCCCTTACACCTTACCAGGTGGGATGATACGTTTATGAAGATTATGTGACTCTGGTGGAAGATAGTGGCGGGGATTGGAGGGCGTCCCCTGAGACTTTATCGAATACGGTGACACTACAGCGTGATGGGTGGACTAAGTTTAAACGGGTGTTGAGCGGAGAGTTAGACGGACACCTGATCCACCTGGACAAGGCCAACTACGTATACCATACTGCGCCCTACCCACGGGTGGGACGCTACCAAGAGCCGGCTCGAAGTTTCCTCCTAACTCCCTCTCTGTGGTCAGCCTTGGAGAAAATAGGCCCTCTGGTGGACCAGTTATTTATACCCGACGATCGATCACCCCACCAATTGGCATGGGCTCATGCTATCGAACACGCACTAGATGAACCTAATGAAAAAAAAGCGGATGGAGAAAATACTATATGTAGAGAATGCGCAGAGGCTGGAATGACAGGGTCACCTCATGAAGCCACCCACACACACATGACGGGCCAGAACGATGAAGAAGAAGAAAAAATCCGTGATGAAGCCGCGGGGCCAATGGCTGAACCCCATGAACAACTACATGAACCCGACGACGATGCCATTGATTACCCCGCTACACTCAGTCAGCCCAATGACATGACTACCTGATCCTTTGATCTCACGGGGTTCTCCCTATAAATACGAGAGACAGTGAAATCTGGTACCATTCACGTACTGACCATGACGGAGCATATAGTACTGGCGTATTTCAGCTTAACCCCCGAGGTTTTCCTGCACGTGTATGCGGATACGGTCGATATCATGGAGGAGGTGGTGGGAGACACGGACCCTACACAACCGTGCCCGGCTCACATTCGTCTGTCCCGGGAGGGCTGGACCAAATTCAAACGGGTGTTGCCTGGTGAACTGGACGGCGACCTCATCCACTTGTGTCACGATGTGTACATCCGACGCGGCCCTTTCTTTGCTCAATTGGCTCGGCTAGATGGAGGTACAGTGCATTTTACCCTTCACCCTGATCTATGGTCTGCATTGGAAGATGCCGTGGTGGATGTGGATGAAGTGCTTACCAAGCGGTCATCAGACGAGTTGGACTGGTCATTGACCATGGCCACTGTGGAAGTCCACGAAGAAAATCAGAAAGAAACTCAGGCCCAAGATATACCCGTTATAAATAAACGATAGAGCCAGGGTCCATCATCATTTTGTCACCATGAAGCGCTGGGAGAAGGTGGTGGATAACTTATACTACAGTCCCGACAGTCCGGCAGCCTATAGTGCATTGTCGGCTCTCTATCGAGCGGCCAAACCCCAGGGGGTACAACGTGCCCAAGTCCGAGATTGGCTAAGAAGACAAGACACCTATACCTTACATCGATCTGTCCGTCGCCATTTTCTACGGAACCGGGTCATCGTGGGAGGAATAGATGCCCAGTGGCAAGCGGATTTGGTGGATATGAGCGCCTTGGCCAAACACAACGATGAGAATCGGTATATCTTGACGTGCATCGATATCCTATCCAAGTATGCGTGGGTGGTACCCATCCGGACGAAAACGGGGGCGAATCTCATAGCGGCGTTCAAAGATATCTTCAAGACCGGGCGCAAACCTTTGTATTTGCAAACCGACGAAGGCACGGAATTCCTCAACAGACCGTTCCAAGCCTTTCTCAAGAAACAGAAGGTGTTTTTCTTCCATACGTACAACGAGACCAAGGCTTCCGTGGTGGAGAGGTTCAATAGGACATTCAAAGGCCGCATGTATAAATATTTCACCTATAAGAATACAAGGCGGTACATCGATGTTCTTCCGAAACTGGTGAGGGGTTACAATCGAGCCTATCATCGAAGTATAGAGAGAGCCCCCATTACCGTGACCCAACGCAATGAAGCCCAAGTCCGGCGTGTCTTGTACCCCAGGCCATCGCAGCGAACGACGAAGGCGGTGTACAAGGTCGGCGACCCTGTACGGATCAGCAAAGTCAAGGGCAAGTTCGAGAAAAGTTACTTGCCCAACTGGAGCGATGAGCACTTCCTGATTAAACGGCGCCTACCCCGACAGCGGCGAGTCTATGAACTGGAAGATCTCCAAGGCGAAACGTTGCTGGGGACGTTTTACGACACGGAATTACAGCCTGTTGTTAAAACACAGCAAGACTACTACACGGTGGAGCAGATTTTGAAAACGGAACGTCGACGTGGCAAACTGTTTCATTTCGTAAAATGGCAAGGCTGGCCCAGTTCCTTCAATTCCTGGGTCGCGGCCAACCAGGTGAAACGACTATAAAGCCAGACACCACCGCCGTCCTCCTTCATTCCACGTCCGACCCCAGTGCTATGGACCAACAGCAGCTGCCTCCGAAGACAGCGTCTCGCAAAACGCGCAAAGCGCAAGTGGTCTTTGGGGTGCTATTGCTAACCCTGTTGAGTGTGTTGTACGGAGGTGTGTTTTACGACGTAACCTATGTCAGTACGTTACTTAACCAACTGAGAACACCAGCCATCAGTGAAACGGGTCTACAGAGAGCACCAGTCGTATCGAGCCCAGCCACCACCACCACCACCACCACCACACCCCGCGTACAAGCCACGTCGAGCTCTACACTTACACCAAGTACACCTACTACGTCTCAAGACCCACCGGATTTCATCCTTCACAGTGAACCGACAACGACGACGACCACCCACGTTGTACCCACCCCCAGCACCATCTCTGAACGTGAACAGACAACGACGACCGACGTTGTACCCACCACCACTCCAGTTCACTCGTACGAAATTTACAAGAGCGGGTTACCACGACAACGGATAGACCTCAAACCATGGACCCTCGGTGGCAACATCCCTTCACCTGCGTCATCGCAGGACCGACGGGCTCCAGCAAAACGCACTTCGTCAGGAAGCTCCTTCAACACGCCGACAGCATGATCACTCCACCCATTGCCCGAGTCGTGTGGTGTTACGGAGAATGGCAGGAAGCGCATGCAGCAATGCCCCACATCACGTTCGTGGAAGGCCTACCCAACCTGGCCGATTTGGAACCCGACACCTTGGTGGTTCTGGATGATCTCATGGCGGAGACGGATGCACGGGTCACCCAACTCTTACCAAAGGCAGCCATCATCGACGGCTCAGCATCATCTACATTGTGCAGAATCTGTTCAGTAAAAACAAAGAACATCGGAATATCAGCTTAAATGCCCACTACCTGGTGGTCTTCAAAAACCCGAGAGATACCACTCAACCGCTGCACCTGGCGAGACAGATGTATCCCGGCCGCACACCGTTTGCGTTGGAAGCCTTCAAAGATGCCACAACCCCTCAGCACGGGTATATGCTCTTCGATCTCAAGCAAGCCACCCCGACCACCTTCGACTACGGACCGGCATCTTTCCCGGAGAGACCCACCACGTGTACATGCAAAAATAATGTAAACACACCCACAGTGGCGCCCCCAGCTGGGGTTTGTGTGTTTGATGATGGGGAATAATAAAAAGAATGAATACCACAGCAGGGTTGACTTTGTCTGTGAGGTGGATAAAAAGGGCAGAGTTGTGTGTTCTAGCATTAGTTGTACAGGATGTCTGCGCGAGTACGGAAGCACGCTCCCACGCTCCGTGTATTGAAGACGGCCCCACCCGAGTTAGTCCGAACCATTGTACGCGGTGCGGACCCTGACCTTGTACGCTGTCTGTGCGAGATCGGGCACAACCTGTTAAAAGGCAACGTACCACTGACTCCGGCTCAGAAGACCAAGTTGGCCAAGCATAAGACAGGTCTCCGAACCCTAGTCCACAAGCGGGTCCCTCAAACACAAAAGAAAGGCGGCTTTCTCGGGGCCATCTTAGCACCGTTGGCCGCTTCCGTGTTGGGTCCAGTATTGGGTGGACTCTTCGGCCGACAATGAACCACACGACAAAAATGGTCCTCGTCGAACCACGGTTCCTGCAAAACCTCCAATCACCCTACTCTGTCCCACCTACGGTGAAGACCATAAACAGCCTCGATGGAGAGATGCAACAGATCTTACAGAGACCGGGGTTAAGCGACAGTGAGAAAGTACAACGGTACAATGAGACGCTTCAACGGTACATGACGTTCATGGACCAATACAAAACCCTGTCTATCCCAGCAACAGCACCACCACCACCACCACCACCACCACCACCACGTGACAGACCGCTGACCTCAGCACCGCTCCAACAGCCGGGTGAGGTAGCCCCCACAGCCCCACAGTGGGTGGAAGACGAAGTGCTGAAGAGTGTACCTGCCCCGTTCAAGAAACAAGCTGGCCTGGTATTACAACGGATGAAACAGAATCCTAACATGACTTGGAATGATAAAGGCGAACTCCTGGTACAGAATCAGGTGGTCCCCGGGACCCACATGACGGATTTAGTGAATGATCTGATGCGTCAACGCAGATCGCACACCGATCCTAGAGGATGGGAGGTCTTCGCTCAAGGCTTGAAAGACATGCATGTACCACAGGAATTGGTGGGGAACCCCCACCGCTGGGCCTTTATGCAGCAAACTCAGCAATCACCGAGTGGCCCACTACCTTCTTGGGAAGTCGAATGGGAACCGGAGTCACCCCCCAAAACACCACCACAACGGGCACTTTCTTTTCGCGCCTATAAAAAAACACCCTTGATCAAGACACCCCCCATCTCCAAAGCCGTGACACGTAGCAAGTCACCGCGACGAACACGACGCCGCACACAACCGCCCAAGGCCTGGAAGACCTATTAAAACCAACAGCAGCAGCAGGACAGCTCAGTCGCCATGTTTTACCTGACCCTACCCAGTAACAGTTCGCTGGCTGTGTTTCCTGACAACACCGTGGCCAAGTACGTCACCCAGTTACCGCAACCGTTACATTTACCTGGACGCTGGGAATGTGCCCTCGTGGATGTCCAATACCCTTACTCGTGGTAAACAATTATTATTGAATGGAAGTGCAGACGAGTGACTATTGGCGAGGTGGATTGACTGATTTCGTCGAAGAATACGATACCCCCTCGCTATCTGATGCGGCGCTCGGAATTGATGCATTGATGTTACGTTATTTGAAGTCGATATGCAAATAACATATTTCGATGTCTTGAGGTTTCAAGAGTCGTATTCGATGTCACGCAATATTAACGACAAGCATTGGGCTTGCTCTCACTGACTGAATGTGAAAAAACCAGTCCACACTTAGCGGCAATGTTTTGGTTTCGACTCACAGACTTGTTCCGCTTGTCCACCTCAACCGTTTTATGAGATGTGCGATGATGTTAGTTCGGGAAAATCGACTTACACCATCGACGTGTGGTGGACGCAACCACACGTGGATGGTGTCTGCACGTTTCTTATACGGGTGGTCCTCATTAAAAAGACGTATGGCGATCAAGTCACCCACAGTTTCACCCATATCATGTACCTGCCCGTACGACATACCGATATCAACACGATCACGGTGGATATAAGAGATGACACGGGACGAGCGGTGGCATTCGAACGAGGAAAAGTGGTGCTGACACTTCATTTTCGACAAGCACGTGCTCCCCACTTTGCATAATGAAAGTACTTTACGAGTGCGATGCACGCAGCTATGCCGACTATTATGCCCAACAGGCCGGGGGTGGCTTTCCGGTCTTTAGCGGTGCACGCATGCAACGAGGACATGGACTGGGAAACATACTCGGCAGCATTGTGAAAACGTTCCTGCCCTTGGTGACGCGTGGGGTGAAAGCAATCGGCAAACAAGCGGTACGCAGTGGACTGCAAGTGGCCGGTGATGTTTTGGGGGGTACGGCACCCCGCCAAGCCTTGAAACGACGGGCCAAAGAAGCGGGAGGCGTCTTGGTGGCCAAAGCACAACGCACCGTAGGGAATAAAAGAGCTGCCCCACCGAGATCACGCACCAGTCGACGACCGACCCAGCGACGACGCACATCCAAGAAGACCTGGGATATCTTTTCTTAAAACATGGCCTTAATCCACGCCGAGTCCTGCCCCTCCACCAACAGTGAATTTGATTTGTGGACCGTGCCGCCCACACAAACCAGTGTCGAACAAGGATTATGGGTGGAGCATCTCCCGCTCTCCAGCATCAACGAAACCGGGCCCATCGAGTTCACCAGCAGTAATGCGGATACGGCCTATGTGGATTTAGCCCATACCTACTTGTATGTGAAAGCCAAGGTGGTCAATGGAGCTGGCACCAGAATCGCTGACCAAGCAACGGTGGGCCCGACGAATCTCTGGTTGCACTCGATGTTTCAGCAGGTGGATATTTTTCTCAGCGACAAACTCATCAGTGACTCCACCAACACGTACCCCTATCGAGCCTACATCGAGACACTGTTGTCGTATGGCTGAGAGGCTAAAAAATCTCAGCTGACAACCGCTTTATTCTACAAGGACACGGCCGAGCACATGGACACGGCGGACAATGGGGGATATAACAAACGGAAGGCTTTCACTGCGAACAGTGCCTCGGTGGATATGATGGGTCGACTGCATGCAGACATGTTCATGCAAGACCGGTACCTCTTGAACAAGACCCCATCAAAATCCGACTGATACGGGCGCCTCCCACCTTCGCCTTGATGGCCACTAACGTAGAGGGGCATGTAGCGGACTATAAGATTGTCCTCCAAGACGCAGTCCTGTATGTCCGAAAAGTGAAACCGAATCCAGCCGTTCAATTGGGACACATGAAAGCCTTGGAAACAAAACCAGCCCAGTACCCTATCCGACGTGTGCAAACCAAAGTGTTCTCTGTGCCTGCTGGAAATATGGGCGCCAACAAAGAAAACCTGTTCCTGGGGAACTACCCAAGCGATTGATCCTGGCCTGTGTGGAAAATACCAGTTTCAGCGGAGCCTACCCAGAGAATCCGTTTGACTTTAAACATTTCGGCATCAATTTTGTGGCCCTGCATATGGATGGACAACAGGTGCCAGCCACGGCCTTAACCCCGAACTTTGGGCGGAGGAATTTCATTCGAGCCTATCAGAGCCCGTTTACAGCCACCGGTCAAATCAACCAGGACGAAGGGAATATGATCAGTCGGGAGGACTACGCGAACGGATACACGTTGTTCTGTTTCGATCTGACCCCACCTTAGAGAACGACCATCAGCTGGCCCTGACCAAGCAAGGCAATTTACGGTTGGAAATCCACTTTGCACGAGCCCTGGCGACCACCGTCAATGTGATCTGCTACGCCGAGTTTGACAACATCATTCAAGTGGACAAGGCGCGCAACGTCCTGTGTGACTTCTCCACCCAACATGGATACAGACCAGATAACCACCGTGCTGGAGAATGACCCAGAGACACGTAGGGTCTTTCAAGGGGTGTTCGCCCGAGATGTGTTTCCATTAGACCGTATGTATCCGGTTGCTTACGTTCTCAACACGGACCCGATGGATCGACCCGGTGAACACTGGGTGGCCGTGTACTTGACAGAACAGCAGGGCGAATACTTTGACCCGTACGGTCTGCCACCCCTCCATCCCGATTTAACAGACTTCATGGATCAAGGCACAGAGACGTGGTGCTGGAACAGTCAAACGTTGCAAAGCCTGACCAGTGGCGTGTGCGGACAATATTGCTTGTTTTACCTGTACCATCGATGCCGGGGAAGACCCTTATCTACTATCGTACAGATGTTTGACGAGTACTCCCAGGCCGAGGACCGCGATGTACTCGTCTATGACTGGGCCGCCCATCATTTCAATGTACAAGCCCCGTTCTGGGCTTAAGTTAATGACAAGCCCCTTGTTCTGGGCTTCAATGTACAAGCCCCTTGTTCTGGGCTTCAATGTACAAGCCCCTTGTTCTGGGCTTCAGTTAATTACAAGCCCCTTGTTCTGGGCTTCAGTTAATTACAAGCCCCTTGTTCTGGGCTTCAGTTAATTACAAGCCCCTTGTTCTGGGCTTGAGTTTTCACGTGGTTGTTCTCACGTTGTTGTTGTTCACTGAATAAAAAAAAAATGAGATCTCACCAAAAACCCCTGTCTTGTGTGTTTTATTCCTAATGCATCAATGCCCAATGTGGAGATTCAGTCAAACTGAAATCAGTGGTGTAGGATGGGCCAAAATGTAACCCATCAAGTTTAGAATGCAAGAGCACTATAGTAAAAAATAGAGAGCCAATGAAATCAGCCTACAGACCAAGTACGTGTCTTTGGTCTAGGTTTGGAGCGGGCATTTCATTGAGGTACGTGTATACGGTGAGTGAAGAGACTCGTCCAACACGTATAGATTATGACTATACATTCTATGAGCATAATGCATGAAAGTGGCTTTGAACACCGTATTAGTCAATCAGTGGCCTAGAATGGAGCCAAAGGTAACCCAACCATGTCCAGAAAAACATTACCCGGGTGTACAAGAACCCAGATGTAGGCGCGGACGTCAGCGAAAGCACACCGTGAATACCCCAATTCCATTGGCTGATTGTTCGATCGCTGATTGGTTCTTTTTCTCGACCGCTGATTGGCTCTTTTTCTCGACCGCTGATTGGTCCACATGGAACTGCCCATCTTTCCCAGGTTCATCTAGAATCCCCCCTTTTTTGTGCTCAAGCTCTGACTATAGCGATACCGCAACATTGTCTCATTGGACATTGGACCGTCTGACCTGGAGGTGACCCTTTGACCTTTTGACCCGCGTCCGCGCGCGCGCGCACTGCCGGGGATGACGCGGGATGACGCGCGCGCGCGCACGCGCTGCGGGGCGCTGGGGCGGGAAAACACCCCGGCGGTTGAACATTGGAACTCTTGTGGGTTTGGAGGATGAACATACGGACGTCTAAGGGCAAAAATTGGAACTCTTCTATGTTCGAAAGTGAAAACCCGGAAGTGACGTCACAACCCACGTCACCTGCGTATATACTCTTGTAAAATAGAGCCGATTTTATTTCTTTGGAAGGGTCAAGGTGAATTGCGCTTTTTATACTACTAAACTGTGAAGTAGATTACATCTTACATAGGCCTTAAGGCCGTGATATGCATATGAAGTATTCTGGGGCATGGTCAATACTTTCCAATTTTCCCTTCGTCTACTACTCGCCGATTTTTTTGATTTTTTATTATTTATTTATTTATTTATTTATTTATTTATTTATTTCCTCGAGAGCTTTAAAATAAGACCTCACTCTACCCCATCGGGCCACTAGTGCTCCAACATGTCCACCCCGTATGGATTGATACATACCAATATCTCAGTATATGAGTGTATATGGGTCTATATGAATCTATATACAAGCCTACGCGGTACTTTCAAATTTTTTTCCATCGTATTCTACATGATCAACCTCATAGCTCATAGTAAAAGCCATAAAAAAACCCGATCACCCCTATACCCATTCAGGCTAAATATAGCGGACATGATCTTCGAATTGGTCTAGTCCGAGTTGTCTCCCTTGCACCAAAGCGTATAGATGGTGCTGTGATTTGAACGACTTTATTATCCGGGGAAATTTTGGTGTTCAGTAGCCATTTTGTGTTTTCTGAGCGGGAGAACATTCTCTGTTGCAGTGTATAACGGAACTTTGTTCCATTTCGGTGTCCGCTGAGATGAATAATGTGATCTGCATCATGCATCGCCTGCATGTATACCCGTAGACTGTAATCGAGAGAGTGTGCTGTGTTGTGTTCGAGCGGACGCGTAAATTTGTGTGATATCAGACAGGAAACGTGAAAATTGATATTCTTTCACAGATTTCGAAGTGTAGACAGTTCTGGTGAGCTGAACGCAGCCTTTATGTGCAGCGATTGAACGATGATGTAGGCCACCGAACAGGTTTTGTGGAATCAACATTCTGTAACACGCCTCCCTTGACTGGAGGGATTTTATCGGACATCTGCAGTACGGAACGCTATTTTGTTGCATACATTCGCTTATCGTGGCAGTCCGTATAATTTGTCAATTTTTGTGTTTGGTTTCGTGAGAGAGGACGACATTCGTTTTCATCAGTGCAAACTACCGCTCCCGTACCACAACAGTGAAAGCTGGTGGATGAAATTCTACTCCACGGGAACGAATGAATGGAATATCTTACCAAACTCTCAGGTAGGATGTGGGTTTCAGGGGTTCACCGGGTGTGACAATTTCTTTATAATGATTTGTGATAAAAGCGGGTAAAACCTAATGTCAAAATCTCGTTGAAGGTCACGGAGATGTCGATTTATTGCTGATCAGCTGATTTCCAGGACAGACAGACATTATCTCGGCTCTTTTCTCTTCGAAATTCTTATAATTTTCTCAATACAAATAAATATTTAAATTGACTCTGAGTTTTCTACAGCTTTTCATTTTACAATAAATGTCAGGGCACTTGTAAATTTTATTACAAGTTAAACTCAGGCAATTCATTAGTGTTATATTTAAAAATTTAACAACCTAACGCTAGAATATATGATTATTTTATTAATTTTTAGGCATTTTAAAAATCATAAAGTTATTGTACGGTAGTCTAAAACCCAGGTACATTGGAAATAATTTAATTTTCCTGGCTAAAAAAAAAATACGTGTACACTATGGATTAGTCTTATCATAATTCCGAGAAAATTGTAACGGATTTATGGAAAAAATAGGAAATTTTTATGCTTGAACAATGATAACAAAAGCACACTCATATACAGTGAGCATAGCTTGCACTGACTCACCCTTGGCGGCCATGCATATCTTGTACTCATTGACACTTGGCGGCCATTTTGTACCCACCTCCCACATCATGACACTTGGCGGCCATCTTGTACCCACCTCCCACATCTTGCACTGACTGACACTGGCGGCCATCTTGTACCCACCTCCCACAGCCCACTAAAAGTATAAATACGTGTATATTGTGACATTTATTCACCCATACAATCATGAATTCAACAAGACGTGCGCTGTTTACACATCACCCCGCTAGGGACCCGAGAAATGCTGCTACAGAACACAGAGAGCTGGTTAGCGTTCAGGAAAATGATGGAATGATGGTAACCACCAGTTTTCAAAGGGAATTGGAAAACGAAACAACCATCTTAACACGCAGTACAGAAGAATTAGAACAACTCCGGCGAACTGTCGAAGAAAATGCACAATTGGAAAGACTAAGGGATGCACATAACGCAGAAATAAGCACGATGGAGACCATACAAGAATCCGATAATGACACAACTGATGAGGAACTACAAAATGAACTGCCATGGTTAAATAGTAGACGTGGGCCAACGACAACGCCTGGTGAAATTCCAATGATTTCAACTACCGCCGAAACTCCGCCACAACAATGCTGTGGGTGTGAAGCCGAGATAACTCGCCTGAACAACTTGATTAATGGACTGAAAGAAGACCTGATTAAAATGGACGAGGAGATTCACAGACAATACGAACAACTGGATAAAGAGCAGAAAATATCACGCTGTAGCATATGTACAGATGACGAAAGCGAGTTTGCTGTTTTGCCATGCGGTCATTTATGCCTATGTGCGGGTTGTTGGGTGACACTGACGTGTGTAGGAGACATGTGCCATTGCACTGATGCCGGCGAGAACCATCTCAAAATAAAATGTCCAATTTGCCGGAAACATGTAGGAGGGATAAAGAAAATCTACCGTGCGTAAGTGTGGTGGTGTAACACTAACGGCCCTTTTCAGGGCCAACCATCTTCCCCGGAAGAGGAAACTTCTAAAAGCACAAAAATTAACATCAGACCCCATCATTGTTATCCCCAAAGAAAAAAAAATTCAATTTTTTCAATTTTTTAACAATTAAATATTGAAAAAACGGAAAAAGGGGAATTAGAAGGGGGGGGACAAGGGGGAGGGAAGGTTGATGGCATGGCCAAAATTTTTTTTTTTATTTTAAAAACAAGGAAAAAAAGATTAAAATGGAACCCAAAAAAAACTTTTTCATTTTCTATGTTTTTTAACAATTAAATATTGAAAACAAGGCAGGGAAAAAAGGGGGCGGGGTCGGGAGGAGGGAAGGTTGATGGAACAGCCAATCTAGGGAAGCCCCTAATGGACCAATGGGGACGAGTGAGGTATCAAATTGAAGCTTAGGTGAAGGGGCATCTGATGCACTGGGTATGGGATTGAACTATCACCCTTCTGCGCATGCGCGGCAGTGAAGGGGTATAAAAATAGCCTTATGACCTTGAACTGATCACGTGACCTCCCCGTGAGGGAAAAACCCCAGAACCAAGTCAGTACATGCATCCCATAGTCCCAGGTCACGCCCGATTCACGCAGACCGGAAGTGACGTCATACACCTGCGCACAACCGTGATGGAAAAAACCCAGAACCAAGTCAGGACATGCATTCCACACAGGCAGAATGCAGGCAGGCAGACAGGAAGGCAGGCAGGTAGGAGGGCTGGCTGGCTGGCTGGCTGGCTGATCAAGTCAGGTCAGGTAAGTCAGATTGAATACACCCCTTTCCCTAAAAATAGACTCCTTTTATACATTTTACTACTCGCGGCCATCTTGTACCCACCTCCCACATCTCACTGACACTGGCGGCCATCTTGTACCCACCTCCCACCAAATCACACTCGCGGCCATCTTGTACCCACCTCCCACATCTCACTCACACTGGCGGCCATCTTGTACCCACCTCCCACATCTTCCACTCACTGGCGGCCATCTTGTACCCACCTCCCACATGTCACTCACACTGGCGGCCATCTTGTACCCACCTCCCACATCTCACTCACACTGGCGGCCATCTTGTACCCACCTCCCACATCATGACACTCGCGGCCATCTTGTACCCACCTCCCACATCTCACTCACACTGGCGGCCATCTTGTACCCACCTCCCACATCTCACTCACACTGGCGGCCATCTTGTACCCACCTCCCACATCATGACACTGGCGGCCATCTTGTACCCACCTCCCACATCATGACACTCGCGGCCATCTTGTACCCACCTCCCACATCTTGCACTCACTCACACTCGCGGCCATCTTGTACCCACCTCCCACATCTCACTCACACTGGCGGCCATCTTGTACCCACCTCCCACACATGACACTCGCGGCCATCTTGTACCCACCTCCCACATCATGACACTCGCGGCCATCTTGTACCCACCTCCCACACATGACACTCGCGGCCATCTTGTACCCACCTCCCACACATCACGCATGCGCACACCGCCCCAATACCGCCCCATTTTTTTTTTCTGCGCACACTTATGACGTCACACAAGGTTCTGCGCATGCGCAGTGAGGCGCTATTACGCCAATTTACGTATTGTATACTACTAACGGATAGCATGGTCGACTATAGCTGATAACACAGTCGGGTGATAACTGATGTCTCGGTCAAGCGATACCTGACGACTCGATCGAGTGATAGCTGATAACTTTTAATAAGTGATCAATCTTTTGATCGAAAATATTCAATCTAATAGATTGAAAACGATGACGTGAATCTGTTGTAGACAGAAAATTCAATCTACTAGATTGAAATTTCAATCTAATAGATGGAATATTCAATCGAATAGATTGGCCACTAATTCCAATCTGATAGATTGAATTTTCAATCTAATTATTTAAGAGAGTACAACATGTACAGCATTCCGCTCTATAATTGCTGCCTCGTATGAATTGAACTGGGCAATGAGCTAACCGAGTTGATATATTTTAGTGGACAAAATTCTGTTATGATATGAAACATCCCCAGATTAGAAAAAAAATTAGCAGGTGAGCAGACGGACACAAATATACAAGTGGTGTAATCCATCTGTATATTTCCTACTCATAAGTTCATCTCCTTATCAATTAGGTCTGTCAATAGAAAACAGGCCGCTATAAATATACTAACGACGAGGTATTATTTTGAGCTTTTGTTATCACCTATACAACATTCTTGTAATTTGTGACATAGAGAAACAACAAGCTCAGGTGAGCTCAGGCCAAGGTATATAATCCAGAAATTTCACTAATTTCATCCATGTTTACCTAGTCTCCAAACATAATTACTTATTCCAACCATGTGACCTATTCACCCAATTACATCTACCGTGCTACGGTTATTCTTCTGTGAGCAAATTATTGTGCTCCTACGCCATAGCCCTTCTGTCGTGAGGGGCGACTAACTGAGGCACCCGTGTGGTTCCCGGGTGTGAAAAGGAACAGAACCCAACGTCGTGATATGACTGAAATATAGTTGAAAGTGACGTTAAATCATATTCACTCACTCGCTCACTCCAGTTTTCAACACCTTCCTTCAACACCAAGTGAAAAATTACCATCTCCAGGTCTCTCACTAGAACACAACAAACCACAGTTTTATTCGCCACCATTTTTTTCTTATAATGCAGAACACAAGAACAATGCCCATGCTGGCTCGTTGTCGTGCAAAATATATAGCTTGAAACATGGCCAGAGTTGAGGTTGTATTTGTGTTCTTCATAATGATGGGAATACGGTGTAGAACGATCTTCGCTGAGAGCACACAAAGGCGGCAAAACAATCACGGCAACTCACAACTTGAGTTCAAAGGGGACGAAATATACGACACATTGCCGACTTATTAGTTTTTCAAATATGGGCATATTCGGAAGGTCATGAGGTCAAGAAGGATCTCAGTCCTGACAAATTCGTCTTCTGTCATGGCTTGACTTTGTCAGACGAACCATGCATGACTGTGGATGATGTCCATTGGTGACGGACCTAAGTGAAGTGAGCCAACCTCCAAACAGGGTTATCTCCCCTTCTGCCAGTTTGGCAGCAGAGGTCCAGAGATAAGGGCCCTGTGTGGAGGTTGGCAGTGAGCCTGTGAAAAGGAGCATGCGCTGTGGGAAGGTTGATGACAATGGCACGACTCAGAAACAAGGGGAGGAAACCCTGTATGGAAAGGGATATAATGGTCCCAACAACAGTTCTCCACTGAATGCGGACCCCTATATATGTATTGGTTCGGGTGTTGGTTGTTAAACGTAGGCCTGTGTTTTTTATCCAAGGTCTGCGTGGTACATTTAAACTGTTTATTCTTATTTGTTTAGCTGTCAATGATATGTTTTCGCTGAACTGTGAACGCACACAAAATATAACACGAAAAATATGTGACACACAATGTCTAGTTATGAAATATGACATGACTTATTATGTTCTTTATGATCTGAGATTCTCAGATGAAGATATGATCTAATATGAAAGACACCATAGAATGAAGTGAGAGAAAAATATTACAAGCACACATGAGAAAAAAGTTAATTTCCATTTTCCCATCTCAGTACATGTAAATCATCTAGAATCTCTTAGCGAGCTAACGATAATATCTATCACCAGAAAAAAAATCTATCTCGGGATAAGAGATTGTATTTATAACGAAGAGATAAGACTGGAATAAATTGTCGTACCGCCGACCTTGTTACCTTATCTAACCGACGGATCCTTAACCTTTAGTATAAATATATCAACAGTTAGCATAAATTATTATCAATAATATTTATAACTACCCTTTCGTAAAAGTTTCTTTTACAAAAAAAAAAAAAAAAATGATGAGAAATGCCAGACAAAAAGAATAACGACTAATTATTTACCAGGGATTTTCATCAGGATATCTGCTATTTAATAGAATTAAGAGAATACGTTTTTTTTTTGTGGATGATCTCCGGGTAAAATATTATATACCGTAAGGAAATTATTGCCACGAGGGAAAGTGGGTTTATCTTACGCTGGTGATACCTGGCTTAATTTAGTGTACAGTCTCAAGCATATCCGTTCTCTTGTGAACGTCCGTTGACCCGTGACCAAGCGTTTCTCCGTGCATGGCCCACACAGGCCAGCGCACGTACTTTTTTATCGCTCGCCGCTAAGAGTTAGGGGGCTTTGAAGTAAAACGAATGTATGTTTCTGTGTGCTTGCAAAACATACAATGTCTGAGCATAAGTATTCGACCATTATACTGCAATTTCGTATAAACACAAGTTTCTTTGACATCAGACCGCATGCATCAGGAGTAAGCTTCAGCTGCGTTCGCCCAGAGGTGGCGCCACCAGGTGGCATCAATGAAAATATTTTTCCAGCGCAATACCGGTAGATGATAGGGAAGTGGAATCCATTGTGATCGGTTAATTTTTTGTAACTTACCAATAAATTGTACAGAATACTAAAGTAAAGGGGCAGAATAACACACTAAAATGCTGTTAAGACATACCCATATTGCGTTGCGATATAACAAAACCCATAACACATTTAAAAGGTGGCTACCCTTTTGTTATATATATTTTTATTTTATTTTTACATTTTAGTTTCATTAATAGTCAGGTGAAATATTGCTCTCATAGCCGTCATTAACCGACTAGCCTTGTCCCACATAATCCGCCACCCGAGACGCTGATAGAATAGGAGATTAAGGACGTGGCATTTCCTTCCCCCTCCTCCTCAGCCAGCTGACGGAATTTTAATACATACAGAAAAAAGTTCATCAGTATTCCTGAATTAATTAGGTCGAACCTAAAATATTTTGCAAAAAAGAAAAACAAAAATCACAAAAACCTAGTTTAATTATCGTATTCTATTATCACCCGATTAATAGATTAAGTCGTTGACATTTTTTGTCAATGCCTGATATTTTTTGTGCCCAGATGCTAATCAATGTGTTAGTCGGTTCTACCAGTTACATCTAACAGCTATTAATATATTTTTGTCTTCAGAGAAATGTTTTTTTCTTTCTGAGATAGACTAATTTAATGGATGGCCGCATCGTTTAATGTACCGAGACACCTACAGGGTACAGAGAGGGACAATCCAAATATTAATATTTCCACTTATATTTCGCTCTCAAGGAGGTTCCGACAAACTGAAATTAAATGTCATTTTTCTTATATTTCAACAAGAGGTAGCACAAACCTTCCACTCGAAATAATCTGGGGATCACCAGCCTTATTTCTGCAAAGACGGAATTATATGGTCTCAAATATATGGGATTAGATAGGAATTTTATGAAAAATGCCTCCATTTTCCTTAAAAATGCTCAAATTTTCTATTAAATTAAAATGTCATTTTCCTCCAAAATACCTCAATAGCTTTCTGGACAATGCTGAATCGGAAAATCTACTGAAAATCGGGAACACCATGCTTCTTTTGAAGGCAGTATAGGATGTCCACATGGAAAACTATGGTAATAAGGCCAAAATTACCCTGATTTCGCTAAATCAGTTTGCCAGTGTTACTTCATTGAAGTCATTTTAGCCTGAAACCTGATGACGTAGGCCCTCTACATCCACGACAATAAAATCCCACTGCTATTCCTTGATGCAATGCAGACCCCCAACATCCATGACAATTAAATGGCTGGTGGTGATTCCAGATTACAATTCAATTAGCCTGTCACCTCCCTCATGTAACGTGGCATCAACTTAATTGCTAGCGCTATGTCACTGGACTGGCACAGTCGGAAGAACAAGCTTTAATTTGGTGTATCAGGTTACATATAGGACTTCACGCCTTGTGACACATGTAGTGTGCGTTGACAATTTAATTAGTTTCGTGTTACATAATCGATGCCAGATTTCCTGATAAGTGATCACCTGTCATGCAGATGAATGAATGCACAGTTTATCACGTGATTGAAAGAGGTATGATACGTCATCAGGGTGTAGGTCTATTGCCTCGAAATTTGGAAAACACAGTATCCAATTCAAACTGTTCTCTTAAAAGTTTATATTTTCCTTTTCCATGAAATTTCGTTTAAATATCGCTATTTTGGTAGATAAACAGAAACATGCGCAGTTGGCGTAAATCTGGATTTGTCTGGAACCGTATACGTCGTGACATCGCCCTTGTTTTGCCAGGGCGATGGTACTATGTTTTTTTGAAGATGGTACGATGCTATGATGACGATGGTGCAATGTAAGAATTGCAATGGTAGGATGACCTTGGTGATAGAGATGATACAACGGCGATGACAATGATACAATAGTACAATGGTGATGATGGTGATGGTATAAGGGCGATGACAGCAATGGTAGGATGACGATGGTGATAGCGATGATACGACGGCGATGATACAATAGTACAATGGCGATGATGATGATGGCGAAAATACGATGGTGATGACACAATTATATGATGGTGATGACGCGGATACGGTTGCGATAGTACGATGGCGATGATGGTGATGGTATGAGAGCGATGACAGCAATGGTAAGATGACGATGGTGACTGCGATGATACGATGGCGATGATACAATAGTACAATGGTGATGATGATGATGATGGCGAAAATACGATGGTGATGACACAATAATATGATGGTGATGACGCGGATACGGTTGCGATAGTACGATGACGATGATGGTGATGGTATCAAGGCGATGGTAGCAATGGTAGGATGACGATGGTGATGGCGATGATACGACGGCGATAACGATGATACAATAGTACAATGGTGATGATGATGATGGCGAAAATACGATGTGATGATACAATATGACGATGATGACGCGTATATGTTTGCGATAGTATCATGGTGATGATGGCGATGTTACGATTGCGATGATACAGTATGATAGTGATGGCGATGGTACGATGACAATAGCACGATCTTACCATGGGAATGATACAACAATACGATGATGATGTTACGATAGTACGATGACGGGCTATTTCACGGTGTTATCGTTACATCGTCATCCTAACATTGACGTAGTACCACCGTACCACGGGTACATTACCATCGCACCATCGTCACCATAGCATCGTACCATCGCATCGTACCATTACCGTCGTATTATCAACAACGTGTGATACTGTTAATCGACTAGCGTTCTGAATGAAGCCGAACATTATAACAAATGGGTATACGTCGGCTATTATAATACTGCCTGTACCAGACTGATAATAAAGAATTGGTAACATGGTGTATTTGCGTCTCACATCTCTTGTACATCTGTATATGAGAATATTTTTCTTCAAATTCCAAAGAATAAACTAAGTTATAGCACGCATTTTGTATCAAGTTATCGAGAACCATGGCCCGCTGACATTCTGTGAAATATATTTAAGTTGTATGCTTAGAGTGACCTCCCCTTTGCTAATTTTATCCCGTGTCGGAAGGCGAACTGTGTCCTTCAAATCATGTCGCATTTGCAAAGGAATCCGTTCAGTGTTTGTTTTTATAATGAAGATTTAGAATTTAATGACAAATTCGTGTCCAGGAATAGTTCTAACTTCATGTAGATAACAACTACTAAATTTCTTTGTGAGAATATACAAATGTGTAAAATATGCGCGCATGGTTGACTGACTTGAAAACGCCTACACAAATTTATTTCACTTAAGAAATAGAAAGATATATTGAATCATCGAGTGAGACATATCCCCCTGGTTTATTACTGCGTGTATGACTTAACAAGTTTCGATGTCAGTCTTAACTTGAATTTAGTCCGCTTTGTGGAACATTAAATAAAACGAAATCATCATCTGCACAATTTCGGGTATAAATCCTCCTGAAAGATTGATCGAGGATGTCAAATATTAGGATCAGTATTAAAGGCCTGCAATCCCTTCCCTCTCCTTCTCTACCCCCTCCCGCCCCCAAATTTCCATGCTAAAAGTTTGAGACTGATGGGCCTATGAGATGACGAGGGGTATACACTATTCCCCCCTTGTCTTCACGCATTTTCGGTAAAGGGTCAGTGATATCCTTAGCTTTAAGATTAAATAATGTAACTATTGTATATCATACGGGGAGAGGGGGGTCATTGACCAGTCCCACTAGGGTGAGCGAGTGAATATGATTTAACGTCGCTTTCAACACTATTTCACTCACATCACGACGTTTGGTTCCTTTTCCTTTTCGCAGTCGAAAACCACACGGGTAGGGTCCTACTCCTTTTAACGCCGGGACCCCAAGGGAGGGGTCCTATTCCTTTTCACACCCGGCAACCCCACGGGTGCCACTTTCGACAAGCTCTTGGAGGGGCTGAGGCCTATTCGTACCCTGACCTGGAGTGTGGATAAAGACACCCCGGGTCAATCTCCGGGAGCCCCAAGGGGGCCAGTCCCACTGTGTTTGTATTGCAGGGTGACATACACCAGAAGTTATTTGAGGTGTGTTTTCTCTGTCGAGGCTCTCTGTGTACTGTAAAAATCCATGCCCAAGGCGGCGAAAAACAACAACCATTCAGAGTGGTTTTGCCTTACATGCTTTCTCGCTGTGAATATTAAGCTCACGAAGAAAATACGAAAGTTTTCACACACAAACATGTGTTTCACGTTATAGCTGAATGTTTATAGTTTGGTCTCTTATCACGTGGGAGCTTGGAGTATATGATAAAACGACAAAGAAGGGAAAGACAAGTGGCGTTGGCAGGGAGGGGGACATTCACATGTGCAAATGAAAGTCAATCTTCTGTCATGTGTGTTGAACCGTATCGCCAGAGTTTTGTGCTTTTCCCAGAGAAATTTAGGTTTACCTATTGTCGCCTAGCAGTCAAGCGCAAATATAAATGTGAATTGTGAAATAGGCAGATTTTAATCATCCGTATAATACTCATACATTAAGTTTTAATAATTTTTAAGCAATTAGTGTTCGTTAAACTGTTAGCAGAAATTGACGAATTAACATTGTCCAGAAAAACTCTTAACGAAATCCAGTTCGGATTATGATTATTATTTTCTTTTTCTCTCCAAAGATATGAATTTACCGAAACTTCGCCCGTAATTTGTTTGTTTGTTGTTTGAACATATTTTATTACATACGATATAATGGGATCAGGATATACGTTCTCACGACTTAAAGTCACATATCTCTGTACAAATGGACTGGTGAAAGGCAGCTGTATTTTACAAGAAATTTAACGATGTGTCAATTAATAAAGAATCGATATCAGGGCTGAGAATTAGTATATCATGATTCACCTATGGCATTAAAATGAATGTAAATAATGTTATAAAGAGTATTATTTAGCAAAAACTGAAAAACAAAAACAATATATACAATCTCAATCTGACTTCAGAATTTAACAGGAAATCGAGCTGACCTACCTGAGCATGAGAAGTCGGACTGATTTGCAATAGCGTGCTTTGATAAGTCTCTATGAGGAGCCAATTCAGGCAAGAAGTCCTGCTGCTGTCAGTGGTAGGATATATAAGTAGCTAAGTCTCGTCTATTATTTCATATATCACTGTCAATCAGAGAACCAATGAAAATACGGGGAGATCTTCGATTCGGGTACATCCTCTCTATACTTTCGATATTTGAAACCGGCGGCTATCTGAAAGTCACGTGACCGACTGCTGCGCCTCCATTCAGCAAATCGCGCGGAGCGAGACCCTGACCTGGAGCAAACGTATCATATTGCCAGATGCTTCTGGAAATGCTAGGTTCAAACAAACGAGAAAAGATGCTAAAAATACGACATGTAGTATGGCAGGGGTTGGAATTAAAACCCATTTATTCGATTTATTATAGTGATGGTTATTTCTATCAGGGCCCATGCAGTCATATCGGTTACTTTATTCCATGTATACCTTGATATACCGTAACAGAAACCAGGATTTACAGTGTTATATTTAGTACCCCGACCCCTTTACGCAAATTGTCCGAGATCTGGCAAATGCGTGGTATCCTCCTCCGCTCGGGGGGATTGAGGGAAGAATGACTCAACTGGAACACGGACTCTTCAACCACGCTCCATCGAGTTTCAAATACGCATAAAGGCAGCGCTTCACTGACTTCGCTCAAGTTCCACCCTCATCATCTGGAGTTCTCTCCCCCTCCCGACGCTCTCCTCACAATACCGCGTCCTTCCACATTCCACGCCAGTCGGATTCATCGGGCCGTGAACTTTGCCGCGTGATACTTGAACAGAGCAGAAAGAAGAGCGGAGCCTTTCTAACTTAATCGCTGTCAATATTAGACTCGGTTGTATATACAGAATCCTCGTCGTGGGTAAATTCAAAATGGCGTCTACGTATGAATTCCTCAAAAAGGCACGACACTTTCGTAAGATAAAGTTAATGTTTTCCCTAGATCCATTTATAGAACACCTAAAACGGTCACTGAGTGGCATGTATCGATATGAAAGTCCACCTCAAATGTCTTCAGACACAATAATAATGCCGGTCTGTACAATAAGATCGTAAATCCTCATACTATCTCGTGGAAATTTATTAGGACCAGGGCGGATGTATGATGCCATGGCAACGAAAGGGAATGTGACGAATCTAATTTTGATGAAAATGGTCATTCTGACTTGGGCTGTGCCCATCTTAATATGGGCAGGATTTCAACATGGGGCGGGGGGATTTCCACGAGTTCTGTGCGCGTCGGATTCCTAATGCCTACCCTACTTCGTAGGTCCTGTAGTCACACTGCCACGCACTGAAATATTAAGCTCGAAAAATTCAGATGCTGGGTGGCATACCAAAGTCTGATTGGCACTATGGATTACTAAGAACACCTGAGTGTTACGTGTTAGAGTGAGTTACTGGTGGTCAGTATTTGACCTTACTTTCCCACTGATGCATTCACTCAAGTTAAAGTGGAAATTCATCCCACTCAAGTTGAGTGAATTTCACTCAAGTTTGAGTTCGTAACTCACCCAAGTTGAGTGAAGTTGATTCCACAAGTTGAAAACTTGAGTGGAATTCACTCAACTTGAGTGAAATTTTTCACTCAAGTATCTGAGTGGGGGGAATATCCAGTCTTACTTGGGTGCAATTTCACTCAAGTTATTTTAGAGAGTGCACAAAATGTGATTTTCAGGGGTTTTCTGATTTGTTGTATCCCCAATGGCCTTGACCTTTGACATTTCGACTTCAATAGGTTCTCGTTTGCCATCAGCGTGGCATCCCCAGAGGTTAATAACAATCTACATCCTTGGACTAGAGTAATAGCGCAATGTTTTCAATAATTCCCTGTCAGAGGGTGCCACTGTGATGATATTGACCTATGACCTTTTCGAGTATTGGTACCGCACTGCGGTGGTCTAATGGTTAGAGCGTCGGCCTCGTAAGCGGTAGGTACTGGGTTCGATCCCAGGCCGGGTCATACCTAAGACTTGAAAAATGGAACGTGTTGCTCCCTCGCTTGCGCTCAGCATTAAGAGGATAGAACAAGGACTGGTTCGCTCGGTGTCAGTATAATGTGACTGAGTGGGGTATCATGTCTGCCTACGGCATCATATTTCAGTGGGACAGCACTATAAAATGGCAGCATTAGATCTGCTCTGTTACAAGTAGGTACCCCTGCTCCTGCCCCTCCCCTCCCTTCCCTTCCCCGTCGTGATATAGCTGAAAAAATGTTGAAAGCGACGTTAAACCCTATTCACTCACTCACTCACTCACTCGAGTATTGGTAATTTCAGTGCCCGTTTTTTTATCTCTCACTGATGTATCCAGTCAAACAAACAAAAAATTAATTTCGACGATTTCCTGAGTTTTAGGCCACAGTGACATTGACCTTTGACCTACTGACCTCAATTTTGGTACGTGACATCTGTGTGACAAATCGATCAATTTGTTGTTAATTTAGGAAACTAAATAAGAAAAATCGAGTGGATAAGGGGGGAGAGAAGGGGAAGAATTTGTATTCCATAGTTTCTAGTCCAAAAAATGGATGAATGATTGATCAAATGTCTTCCTTTGTCTATTTTATTATTTTTTAGGCTTAAAAGGGAGGATTTTCTGTTGTAACAAAATATGACACTTCCCCGAAAAAAAGTATTTGAAAGAACAAAAAATTGTTAGTTGCAATAAGCGTCATAAGGCAGCTATGCTGGGGGTAATCCACAGGGGTTGTCTTTTGGATGGCCCTTGCTAATTTGGATAAATTAAGGATAGCTATCCCCTTAGAGGGTCAAAATTGGTCATTTTTTTTATTTCTTCATTCAAATATTCACTATTTCCTCTAACATTTGGTGAAAAAATGAAATAAAAATTATAAATAGAAGTGCTTCAATATTAGGATTAAAAATTTAGTTTCCGAGGCCCTGGAACAATTAAACAGATTGCCTTAGCTTGGGAATGGCTACTATTATTTTTGTCTGTTAAATTTCCCTTTCCAAAACTCATTTCCGCAGTATTATGGTAAGCTAATTATCTATTAGTCCTACTTATTTACATTAATGTACCCTCTTCTGATCAAAACCATGCAAACATCCTTATTTTTGTTTCTAATTATGACAGTGACACTTCACTCAGACACCCGCCGTGAAGTAATCTACACAGGTGTGAACAAGTTTTCTAGAATAAACAGGTCCCATTAGGTCCCATTAGACAGATTAAAAATGTATTTGATAATAGAATTCAAGCAAAAAATAGAGATTAATTCATCAAATGTATAGCTCGACACATTTTGCCCGATTTCTAGCCTTTCATTTTTGTACAAAATCCGAAATTCAAACGTTTATTTCTCGAAAAGTATCCATGCTACGCTTTTGAAATTTGGCACGCTTGTTACTTATAAGGTGATCTAGAAAACTGTATCTCACTTTTTGTAAGTTCGGCTTCGTTTTTTAATTATCCAACTTTTAAGACAAACGACCCTAAAAAAGTACATTTTTTTCAGTTTATTTTAGTAAAATAGTTATAAAAACAAAACCAGGCAAAAATTTTTAAAAATGAGATAAAGTTTACTAGTTCGAATTGTCTCCTACCAAGGTATACCATCAAAGTTGAAACAAGACCAACAGTTTTCATGAAATTTCAATTGAAAAATGGACGCTATTGTTTTCATTTTAATTTTTTAAAATTGGAATATTTTCTACACAGTAGCAGCGTCAGTTATACAAATGATATAGTTGGAATCCCTACGATGCATGCTTTCATAAAATATATAGTTTATTATGGTTATCTTGTATATTTATTGATACAGACGACAAATTGTCATGGGGGTTCAAAAACTGCCTCTAAGGGGATAGCTATCCTTAAGACCAAACAAAAGACACCTATCTGGATTACCCCAACATGACATGACCGATTTATGACACTTATTGCAACCGATATACAAGAGATATTTCTTCAAATACACATTTTTCAGAAGCCCTGTTGTTTTGCGCGCGGTACTGGCTAGTGACGTCAAGTGGGGTCGACCCCAGCTACCGACACCGAGAAGTAGATCAAAGAGTATATTATCAACAATCACAATTTAAATCAAATTTTATGCAGTATTATTTTTTCTTTCGAGGCTGATATTTCAGTAAGTAAACTTTAAGAAAAATATGATATTGCACGCCTTGAATTGAAAAACAAACGAATTTCATTCACCGTCACACGCACATGAGTTTTCCTATATGCAAACGTCGCATATACTTTGTTGACTTGGGAAAGAGAGTGACGTGAATGACGTAATGATAGGCTGACGTTCCATATAACACCAGTGTCTCGACAGGTAACATCAAGGTGAGGATTTGTAGAAGTACTGCGGGTCAGCCTGGTATTATGATCTTTTTTTTAAGTTTTAAAGCTTTTCAAACAAATAGATAACAGTTGGAATTGAAACTCTTGAAGAGAAATGTGCTGCTCAGGAAATACTTTGATGTTCTTTTCGTGTCCAAATCTGCATGATTACGTTCACGTCTGCATCCCAGCATCCTCGCGAGCCAGTGTATCAATCGATAGTTTACGATCGATACACTGGCTTGGTTAGTCACCGATAGCAGTTCTGGATATATATATCTCGAGGGGTTTCACTAAACTGAACCAATCAGTAAGCGCGCTGAAGCAGCTCATCAGGCCAATCTGCAGCGAGGTTTGAGTTTTGACTGGGTTAAATTTCATCGCCGGCCAGACTGTCTTTGAAATCGACATCGGGTGTGAAAGGGAACACCACAGGCTTCAGATACCGAGGCGCTAATTCAAAACAACCGCTGGGGATGAAATGTACGAGATTGTGTAATAGACTCCAGAACTGACCGGAATCACCAAAATGGTCCAGGTAAACCCTCTGCGCGGATTCAGGGATTACCTGGACTTATGCAGATGGCATCCCAGATGAAAACCCCATTTTTAAGGGGTCCACGAGAACGGAACTTAATTGCTATTATGGCCGTTTTGCGAAAAGTTGATCGAAAAGTTTTTAGGAGAAGAAAGTCTGATAGAAATAGAATGCGTATGTCAGAAAGCGGTAGGGTGTATAAAAAAACTTTAAATAAGGCAGAGAGAACTTATAAGGAAACTCTGAGTAATAAGATTATGGATAGGAAGTCTAGTAACCCAAAAGAATTCTGGAAGCTGCTTAATGGAAAAAAAGGGAACAGTTGTAAAGCGGATGTGGAATCACTAGTGGCACATTTTAAGCAGCTAAATGAAGGTGAGCGGGAACTGAATAATGATGAATCCAATGATATTTTGGGAACCGTTACTGACACCGTAATCCCAGTAGATGATAAAATAAATGCTTCAATAACAGAAACAGAAATCCTGGAAGTCGTAAAGAACCTAAAAAATGGGAAATCGCCTGGTATAGACCGCATTCTGAATGAGTATATTAGCTGTACATTTGAAAAATTTAGAACATTGTATGTGGTATTATTTAATAAAGTGCTAGATGAAGGGAAGATACCTAGCTGCTGGTCAACCGGCATAATTGTGCCAATCTTCAAGAAAAAGGGGGACCCAACTGATCCAGGAAATTATAGAGGTATCACACTGCTTAGCTGCCTCGGTAAAGTATTCACAGGCCTGTTAAACAAGAGACTGAGTGACTATGTTGAAGAATATAGCCTATTGTCTGAAAACCAGGCTGGGTTTCGTAAGGGTTATAGTGTGTCAGACCATATTTTTTTATTGAAATGCTTAGTCGAACTGTTTTTATTCAAGAAGTCAAAGCTTTATTGTGTTTTCGTCGATTACGAAAAGGCATTCGATTCGATTTGGAGAGTCGCGCTGTGGAAAAAGTTATTGCAACTTGGTATAAGTGGAAAAATATTTACAGTTATACAAAACATGTACGAAGATGTAAAGTCCTGCGTTAAAGTGAATGGAAATATAACTGAGTTTTTCAGTAGTACTCGAGGTTTAAGGCAGGGAGAGAATTTATCTCCTCTAATGTTTTCACTATTTGTGAATGATTTGGAAAAAGTCCTAATTACCCAGGGATATGGTGACGGTGTCGAACTTGAGTGGGACGCTATAAATGTATTTTTCAAAGTTATGCTGCTTCTGTATGCAGACGATATGATCATTTTTTCTGACACGAAAGAGGGTCTCCAAAGAGCTCTTGATGGTCTCCAGTTATACTGTGAACAATGGATGTTAACAGTGAATGTACCAAAAACAAAGGTGGTTGTTTTTAGTAAACGAAGAACAAAGAATTGCAATGCTGTTTTTACATATTCCGGAAAACAGCTTGAAACTGTTGATCATTTTAAATACTTGGGTATAGAAGTTGCATATAATGGGAGCTTTAATACATGTGTAAAGTATTTGGCAGATCAAGGCCGCAAGGCGATGTATTCTCTAATTGGAAAATGCAGGAGACAGAAACTACCAATAGAATTGCAGTTACAGTTGTTTGACATTCTCGTACTGCCTATACTTCTATATAACTGTGAAGTGTGGGGAACCAGTAATACTGACTTGATCGAGAAAATACATATATCTTTCTGTAAGCATATCTTGGGTCTTAAAGTATCCACTATGTCTGTGATGGTCTACGGTGAATTGGGCAGGCACCCCGTTAAAATAAAGATAAACACCAGGATGATAAAGTTTTGGTGTAAATTGATAGAGGGTAAGGAAACCAAATTGAGTTCAAAAATGTATCAAGTAATGCTAAGTTTGCATGAAAACGGAATATATTCATCGCCATGGATCCTACGAATAAAGCGCATATTGGATACTTGTGGTATGTCAGATACGTGCATGGCACGATCAAAATAGAATATCCTCTAGATGGGTTGTTAATGCCGTGAACCTTAGACAATGTGATCAGTACAGACAGGAATGGTCATCTACTATACATGATAGTACAAAATGTGTTTTATACAGAGTATTTAAAACGGACTTTTGCTTCGAACGATACCTAGGTGAATTGTCTTTATGTAAGAGGATAAATATGACTAGGTTTAGATTGTCTAATCATAATTTACCAATCGAAACGGGTAGATATAAAAATATACCCAGGGAAATGAGGTTATGTACCATGTGTAACGAAGGAAAGGTGGGGGATGAATACCATTTTATAGTTGAATGTAAAGGTCTAGGTCATTTAAGGGCAGAACTGATCCCAGAATATTATACCAGATCCAATAGTATATATCATTTCAAAGCACTATTTAATGCAAACCGCAAAATAACGTATAAGCTGTGTACCTTTGTTAAGAGAGGCCTAGAGGCCCTCAAAATTAAATGAACAGATTGTCAAGTTAGCCGCCATGGCATTGATAATTAACATTGTATATGTGCTCCATACTTTGTACTAAGTCAGAGCAATAAACTGACTGATTGTAATAGACTCCAGAACTGACCGGAATCACCAAAATGGTCCAGGTAAACCCTCTGCGCGGATTCAGGGATTACCTGGACTTATGCAGATGGCATCCCAGATGAAAACCCCATTTTTAAGGGGTCCACGAGAACGGAACTTAATTGCTATTATGGCCGTTTTGCGAAATAGATCGATTTCTCGGAAAAAAAATATATTTCATCTGAATTGACCGCGTATGTATTATTGAGATATCACTTGGCCCACTGACCATCTTTTTTGGAGTTTTGAGAAGTATTTTATTACGAGAATACTTTTCTACTTTTGGCATCTCAACAGTATCTTTGAGTAACTATAATTACATGCAGTTTGTATTAGACTACATTGGCAGGAAGTGGCATCTTTTTCAGAGTCCCTTGTTTCGGGATAATGATTCAAATCAACAACGATGGATGATAGAATTCTAGAGGAGAAATAGTGTAATGAATAAAAGATGGTTTAGGCATTTTTCTTTCACTTCCATGGTTTGAATCTGAAATTTTTTCAAACGAAAACGTATGATAAATTTTCTTTGAATTCTGTTTTATCAGGAAAAACATATCGTACGAGGCTGAAAGTTAAAACAATTATCAGTAGTTATCATCTCTCCAAACCAGGAAAAATGTGTTCAATTCCGTTAATGTTAATGTTAATGTTAATGTTAATGTGCAAGGAAATAAAACGGTCACAATGGAGAGCGGCCCTAATAGCAAGCCCACTCGTATTGACGACACGAATAAGACGGGTTCTAAGTATTGTAATATAGGCCAGCGATCTGATGTTACTGTAACCAAATATTCGTTTGTTCAGTCCTGATGTATCTCAACATGGTAGATATCGATTAACTGAGTCTGGAGTTTCGATTAGTCATTCAACTATTTTTGTCGCTTCTTGTCTTACAAAATAGGATTAAGATTGACCTGAAGTGCGTTGATGATGTCACAATGAAGTAATTGAAGCAAATTGATGGTTTATTCATGTTCGATTCTCTCTGACAAAGACCTATACATGATACCGGTAGTCGTATAAAACAAACTTTGGGGCTGAATGACGTAATGATGAATCATTGTGGCTGAATGACGTAATGACGACGTGTTGTGGCTGAATGACGTAATTATGACGTATTGTGATTGAATGACGTAATTATGACGTATTGTGACTGAATGACATAATGCTGACGTATTGTGACTGAATGACGTAATGATGACGTATTGTGACTGAATGACGTGATGATGACGTAGTGTGACTGCAAGACGTTATGATGACGTATTGTGACTGAAAGACGTAATGATGAAGCATTGTGGCTGAGTGACGTCATGATGACGTGTTGTGGCTGAATGATGTAATGATGACGTATTGTGACTGAATGCCGTATGAAGTATTCTGGCTGAATGACGTATTCTTCTTCCCATGATGCTTTATCCCGAGGAATACAGATAAAGGCCGAATAGGTATGTATGGTGGACTATACGTAAAGTTAAGGCCACAGGTAATGAGTGGATTAATGCGGGGTGGAGGCGGGGAAGATGGTCGGGTAGGGTCGGTGGGGGATGGAGCGAAATAGGCAGGGTTGGGGTATGCACGGTCGGTGTGCGAGGGTGGGGTGGGGTGGAAGTAGGAATGATTGATGGAGGGGGTGTACAGGAAGTGGGAAATATCGTAAGAAGTGAGACAGGATAACATACATGTATGTTTCATTAACTCTCTAAAATGAACCTATATGAAATCATCACCAGATGATATGCGATGGCAGACGAGTTAAGATTATGTCAGGTAAAGTCACATAAATGGAAATCAGGGGTAGCAAATTAGTATACATGAATAACAATGAGGACGCAAAATGTGAATTCATATTCATACTACATCAGTACGGTAACACAGAATAGCGGGTTATTACCACTTACAACGATGCGCCTAATCTCAAGGCGAACATCTGTAATAAACGCATCAACGGTTTCTTTTATCTGTAGGATTATTCCACAGCAGGGTGGGAAAATCTCGACCAATTGTACATAAACTAAATAGAGTTTGAATAGAAATGTCTTCCTCATTTTTAATGCAGTCAGGTATATGAGTTGTGTAGCTAATCTCTTTAATCCAACTGATGATACGCAGATACGAAGGGTCATGTATGTACATGCGAAATTAGTTCTTAAAGTTTGTCAAACCAAATTGTCACACCTTGAGCAGATACGGGTCAGGCTCATCCAAGACGGAGTCTCTGGAGATCAGACTATATAATTTCTAGGTTTAACAGCCGATATCAGACTATAACATGTTTATGTCAGAAAGCCCATATCAGACTATAACATTTTCAGGCAAAACAACCGATATCAGTCTTTAGAATTTATAGGTTAAACAGTCGATATGAGAATTTAATATTTCTAGGTTAGAACGCCAATATCAGACTAAAACATCTCCAGGCTAAACAACCGATATCAGGCTACTGGATTTCTAGGTTAAGTAACCGATATTATAGACTGTCAGGGCAGGGGAAAGAGGTGGAAGAGGCGCTTGCGGGCATGCTTATTGGTGAATGGCAGACAACAGAACGAAAGAAGGAACGATCAAATATTTGCTATTTGTTCTGTGTTTTTGTTTGTGCTTTCTGAACAGCGCGTCACAACAAGGAAGATAATAGTGATATATGGCACAGAACCAGAAAGCTAATTGAAATTCAAGTCCCATTTAATAAAACCTTCTCACCCTGCGAGATGAATACCCACCTCTCAGATCCCATTCCCCGCTCCCCACCCTCCACTCGGTCACTTCGCTCATTCGATCGTTCAAACAATATGAATTTGAATTCGACGTGCATGTTTCACGAAAACATTAAACGTTTCAACTTCAATTCACTGCCCGCCACAAAGGCCCTCCCATCCTAACAGTTAGACGACACGAGATCGAGCGAAAGCATCATCACACATGTATGTCTTTACCAGACCATCACACAATCGCTCTTTCTAACTCGCCGGGTCATCCCGCCTACCCGAAAAGTTAAGACAGCACACTCCCATGTCCCCCTTACCCACCCGAGCAGTTAGACATCATGGGAGGAAAAACATTTTAAACAGGTATGTGTCTATAATACCGGACCACCTTACAATCACCCTGTCTATCCCGCCCGCCACCCCACTCACGCGAACAGTTTACAGCACACCCACCATGCTTCCTCGCCCCCTTCCCCACTCACCCGAACATTTAGAGAGCATGAGAGTAAACATATCACACAGGTTTGTCTATACCGGACCACCACACAATCTCCCTGTCTGTCTCGCCATCCCTCCCCCTACCACCACTTTTCACAGTCACTATGCCCCTCTCGTCATTCCCCAGGCCACTCACTTCTCTAGTTCACACACACTCTGTCTCTCTCGTCCTGTACACCCCCTCCCTCTCTCGTGAGCCTGGTATGACCAGGTATAACATCTAGTACACAGGTACCTAACTTAATAGACATTCGTTCAAGGGTTCCGCTCTACTAGAGTAGAACAGGAAAAAGGCTTGATATAGTATACATAGCCACAGGAGAGAGGGAAGGGGGAGGGGGAGAGAAGGGATAATCGTGTATGGGTTATTGTAATGTAGACTGACGATGACGGTGGCTGTTAGACAACAATAAGACCTTCATTACTTTTGGATGAGGTTACACGAAAAAAAATAAAATAATAAAAATAAATAATAATAATAATAGCAATCATACAACATGCCTATCTTTTTAACAATACATATTAGAATTTATATGTTTATGTTCCGCGAATTTCTTCATATACATCCATATCGACGTGAAGCATGCATGGAGTCTTTGAAGTTAAAACACTAAACAAAAATTCCAGTGGTTGTTCTTTTTACGTGATGCTATTTTAATAAGCGTATCTTATTGCCTGAAGCCTAATTTGTGTTTAGAGAGTGTAATAAAATAAATATACAATCCAGCCAGACGGTTCAAGAGAGCGAGAGACAGAGAGACAATGGAGAAAAGTGCTCAAAACTTAACAGAGCAGAAAATTTGCCCCAGTGACCAACGTCTATACCAGTGCGCGAGTCCATTTATGTTAACCCAGATTTCCGGGCGTAAATACTATTTCGGGATAATTCAGCCGACCCCTCCCATTCAAACTCTCTCCCAGCCCAACCGGGAACCCACACATGCGCCACCGCGAGCACAAAATAGCTAAATGGCTGATCACTAGTTACCTGGTGCCCTGTTGTAAAAAACGTCTCGCTAAGCAGAAATGTCCTTCTCATAATTTGATATATCAAAGGTGAATCTATCATTATTTGCATCTGAAAACCGTCATAAAATTATGTTGGTATCGAATGTCTGCTTGTCTACTCACAACCTAACTTTGTGTTCTACAACTGGCGCGTCCCATGCACACATATCCGTAGGACATACACCAGTACTGTGAACGCAACTGACATACGGTATGATCAAATCATGCGGTAGGCTTTCCTGTATGCGTCGATATGCTCGGACCAACTCACATGCTTATGCACTCAATTATCACTTTACACCCAGCGAAGGCCCATTCGTATGCCTATATATCCAAACATCACCGTACACACAGCCTGGGATCCACTCGCATGCTAATACACTCAATTATCACCGTACTCTCCCAGGAGTCCTATTCGTATGCTTATACACCAAATCATTACCGTTCACTCATCCTGAGACCCGAGACCCGCCCGCACGCGTATACACTCAATTTTCACCATACACCCACCCTGGAACCCGCTTACACGCTTATACTCACAATTATCACCGTACACTCACCAAAGACCCAACCGTATTCTTATACACTCAAACAGCGCTGTACACTCACCCTAAAACCCACTCGCATGCCTATATATCCAAACATCACCGTACACACAGCCTGGGATCCACTCGCATGCTAATACACTCAATTATCACCGTACTCTCCCAGGAGTCCTATTCGTATGCTAATACACCAAATCACCGTTCACTCATCCTGAGACCCGAGACCCGCCTGCACGCGTATACACTCAATTTTCACCATACACCCACCCTGGAACCCGCTCACACGCTTATACTCACAATTATCACCGTACATTCACCAAAGACCCAACCGTATTCTTATACACTCAAACAGCGCTGTACACTCACCCTGGGACCCACTCGCATGCTTATACACTCAATTATCACCGCACACCCAGCAAAGGCCCATTCGTATGCTTATATATCCAAACACCACCGTACACTCACCATGGGACCCACTCGCATGCTTATACACACAATTATCACTGTACACCCAGCGAAGGCCCATTCGTATGCTTATATATCCAAACATCACCGTACACTCACCATGGGACCCACTCGCATGCTTATACACTCAATTATCACCGCACACCCAGCAAAGGCCCATTCGTATGCTTATATATCCAAACATCACCGTACACTCACCCTGGGACCCACTCGCATGCTTATACACTCAATTATCACCGCACACCCAGCAAAAGCCCATTCGTATGCGTATATATCCAAACACCACCGTACACTCACCCTGGGACCCACTCGCATGCTTATACACACAATTATCACTGTACACCCAGCGAAGGCCCATTCGTATGCTTATATATCCAAACATCACCGTACACTCACCATGGGACCCACTCGCATGCTTATACACACAATTTTCACTGTAAAAACTCGGCGAGGCCCATTCGTATGCTTATACATCCAAACATTACCGTGCAGACAGCCTGAGACCCACTCGTATGCTAATACACTAAATTATCACCGTACACCTAGCGAAGGCCCATTCGTATGCTTATACACCCAATCATTACCGTCCACTCATCTTGAGACCCGCTCGCACGCTTATACACTCAATTATGACCATACACCCACCCTGGGACCCACTCGCACGCTTATACACTCAAATATCTCCGTAGATTCACTCGAAGATCCATTCATGCATATGCTCAAACACGTTGATCATCTAGCCCTAAGACCCATGTACGGTATAACCCAATAATGTCGCACCCCGAGAGATATCCGTATATGATTGAACATTGCCCACATTCACCAGGAGAGACATTCATGTGTGCATGATCACCTCACCCTATATGACCCACAGGCATGTCTATACAGCAAATTTCCAGCCAATTATTACTGTACTCTCACCGTGCACTCACTGTGCACCCGCTCTGTAACCCTTATACATACAATTATCACTGTACTCTCACCATAAACTCACTGTACACTCGCTCTGTAACCCTTATACATACAATTATCAATGTACTCTCACCATACACTCACTGTACACTCGCCCTGTAACCCTTACACATACAATTATCACTGTACTCTCACCGTAAACTCACTGTACACTCGCTCTGTAACCCTTATACATACAATTACCACTGTACTCTCACCATACACTCACCGTACACTCGCTCTGTAACCCTTATAATACAATGATCACTGTACTCCCACCGTACACTCGCCCTGTAACCCTTATACATACAATTATCACTGTACTCCCACCGTACACTCACTGTACACTCGCCCTGTAACCCTTATACATACAATTATCACTGTACTCTCACCGTACACTCACTGTACACTCGCCTGTAACCCTTATACATACAATTATCTCTGTACTCTCACCGTACACTCACTGCTCGTCCAGTAACCCTTATTCATACAATTATCACTGTACTCTCACTGTACACTCACTGTACACTCGTCCTGTAACCCTCATACAATTATCACTGTACTCTCACCGTACACTCGCCCTGTAACCCTCATACAATTATCACTGTACTCTCACCGTACACTCGCCCTGTAACCCTTATACATACAATTATCACTGTACTCTCACCGTACACTCGCACTGTAACCCTTATACACACAATTATCACTGTACTCTCACCGTACACTCACTGTACACTCGCCCTGTAACCCTTATACATACAAATATCACTGTACTCTCACCATACACTCACTGTACAGTCGCTCTGTAACCCTAATACATACAATTATCACTGTACTCTCACTGTACACTCACTGTACACTCGTCCTGTAACCCTTATACAGCCAATTATTACTGTACTCTCACCGTACACGCACTGTACACCCGCTCTGTAACCCTTATACATACAATTATCACTGTACTCTCACCGTACACTCGCCCTGTAACCCTTATACATACAATTATCACTGTACTCCCACCGTACACTCACTGTACACTCGCTCTGTAACCCTTATAATACAATTATCACTGTACTCTCACTGTACACTCACTGTACACTCGTCCTGTAACCCTCATACAATTATCACTGTACTCTCATCGTACACTCGCCCTGTAACCCTTATACATACAATTATCACTGTACTCTCACCGTACACTCACTGTACACTCGCCCTGTAACCCTTATACATACAATTATTACTGTACTCTCACCGTACACTCACTGTACACTCGCTCTGTAACTCTTTTTCATACAATTATCACTGTACTCTCATCGTACACTCACTGTACACTCGCCCTGTAACCCTTATACAGCCAATTATCACCGTAAACTCACCGTACACCCGACGGACACGCACAGTACACTCATCCTAAGACAAATCCGTATGCTTGCATACGTCTATCTATCGCCACGCCCAACAGTACAATTTGTCCATCTGTTGGGTTGCGCAAAGGTTTGACCGAATATTATTTTATTGGTTTCCTACCGATCCAACTAAGCATAAGTTTGATAGACAGTATGTCATTTCAACCATTTACGTTTCCTTGTATAAGTCTACTTTCAACTTTGTTCACACGAAATCTACAATTTTCACTTGCCTGCGTTTCAGTTTCATTCAAAGCAAGTTCTCGTCCGTTCTCACGAGAGTCGCGCGCGGGAGGGGGAGTATAAGATGTCCTCCCTGTGACACTGGGTAGTTAGCTTTGTGTGCCTGAAGACTTCACCAAGGTGACTTCTTTCTGCTCTGGGAAATTTCAGATTTTTGACACAGAAGCAATGACCCATTAAGTGTGCTTTGTATGGGCAGGCTTATCTATGTCTGAAGTTTCTCTAACCCGACAGTCATATTTTAACTTTACTGTCACGTTGTTCAGCACCCCCCTCCCCACGTATTGAAAACGCAAAAATCTGCAATTCAAAAGTTTGTTGAATAACTAGTTTGTTGAATAACTAAGGAATTTGTCATGAATTTTCACCGATATTCAAACGCACCATAGTTTAGTGTAATACAAGAAAGTAGTAATACAAAATGAAAACACGAAAACAAGATACCACCATACTTATCCGGAAGGACTTCTCCTGATAAAGTGATCGTAAACCCTCAAGCAAAGTTTCCATTAAATGAAAGACCATTGCAAGCAGAGTCGGAAAATATTTATTGTAATTTTTTACGATTTTATTACACAGAGTAAACTGCAAATAAAGCATGGTATTCTATGGTGGTCTGTTGCGATCATATTTAGGTCCAGTGACGTCACACTGCCTTAATACATATATTTCAAACTGTGTATGCACTTTCCAATGCTTGATTCAAGCTTAAGGTGTGTATACTTTGAGTTTCAATACAGACTCACTGGAACAGTGTGCCGGAAATTAAATGCAAGGTTCAAATTGACTTGACAGTTAGGAGTTACCATCTCCCCGATTTTGGTGAAACATCCACATTGGAACAGCGAGTCTGTATTGAAACTCAAAGTATAAACACCTTAAGCTTGAATCAAGCATTGGAAAGTGCATGTATACACAGTTTGAAATATATGTATTAAGGCAGTGTGACGTCACTGGACCTAAATATGATTGCAACAGACCGTCATAGAATGCTTTATTTGCAGTTTACTCTGTGTAATAAATCGTAAAAATTACAATAAATATTTTCCGACACTGTTTGCAATGGTCTTTCATTTGATGGAAACTTTACTTTAGGGTTTACGATCACTTTAAAACATTCACAATTTTGCGAAGAGTTGGGTGGTCATAAATGTGTCTCATTGTAGAAGTTTAGTAAGTATCGTTTAATTATGGTGCGGTATATAGAGTTCGGAACATCGACACATAAATCCCGGAATTGTGAAATGTCTATGATCTGCATTGTTGGAGCAGCAAAGTACAAAGCGAAATGCATCCCCAACAGAGCCTACACAGAACTGACAAGTACGCAATTCTCTTAGAACAATTATACACGCCTTGCCGGTGTGATGGAGAAGAATGTCCTGGTGATTAGTGTCCCATTTCATATCATTTTCTATTACAACCAAGGACGGACACTTGTCCCCAATGTGGAGAAAAGTTTCCTAGCTAGGTTGGGAGATAGGACCCGGATACTCTTAGCCGCCGGACATTCTTAGCCTCCACACCGATCGTCTAAAAATCGCAAAAACGCCAGGTTTTCTTCCCATAGTGCAATGCGAACCACGAGTAAACTTTTGCCTCACGCATACTATAAGTATAAGCACGGCCTGAAGATTGCTGAAATTTTTTATTTTAAAGGATTTTTACATGATTTCTTCAGACTTCTTTTACTTTAGAACAGTTCAGTGATATTTCAGGTCCCTGTCAGCTTCTGACGCTGTCTATAAACAAACTTATGACGGTGATTTTCCCGAGGCTCATGTTTAAGGCATTGCTGTATCTGAATCTTGCTCCTGAAAAAGGGGCAATAATTTTTCTTTTTTTGCCGCTTTCAGACGACCGGCAAGTCCTGTATTGGCTGTTGGTACAGGAATCTATTTCTAATGTGTATTTGCTTATTCGTAGCTTGGTAATTAACAAATGTTCTGGCTTACGCAAATTATATGCTGAGCACTTTTCCAAACGATACTCCTTATTGAGTTAGTATAAGTGTCCAATTTATAGTGTCCAATTTGAAGTGTCAAATTTATTTATGATTTCGACCTGTCTACTTGTTTCACACATTGGCAGAAGGAACAGACTACGGTCGTAATATATCTAAATCGAGTCCGTCAAGTTGGAATAATGGTCCTGCCCTTCTTTGTAAACTTAATACAATGTTGGATTCACTGGATGTCTATGGTTGGCAACTGCAACATATGTTCATGTACCTCCGTAAAGAATCTAAAATGTCGCAATTTCAGTAAATATCACAACGCAGCATTGGAAGCATCCGGTAATTCTCGCAGTGCGAAATTTGAATGGGACAGCTCACAATAAAAATGTCCCAATTACCGAGGGCATGCTCCCAGAGTGCCTAGATGTCGCAAATCTACCGTGAGCATTACATATCCCATGCGAATATCGTATTGCGATATTTAGGCATGCCAGGAGCATGCTTCCAGTGATGGTCACATTGTAACATTTATTATTTACAAACATTGTGACATTTACTATTTAATAACATTGTGACATTTACTATTTAATAACATTGTGACATTTACTGTTTAATAACATTGTGACATTTACTATTTAATAACATTGTGACATTTACTATTTACTAGCATTGTGACATTTACTATTTACTAGCATTGTGACATTTACTATTTACTAGAATTGTGACATTTACTATTTACCTGCATTGTGCCATTTACTATTTACTAACATTGTGCCATTTACTATTTACTAGCATTGTGACATTTTCTATTTACTAGGATTGTGACATTTACTATTTACTAGAATTGTGACATTTACTATTTACCTGCATTGTGCCATTCACTATTTACTAACATTGTGACATTTACTATATACCTGCAATGTGACATTTACTATTTACTTGCATTGTGAGATTTACTATTTACTAGCACTGTGACATTTACTATTTACTAGCATTGTCACATTTACTATTTACTAACATTGTGACATTTGCTATTTACAAGAATTGTGACATTTACTATTTACTAGCATTGTGACATTTACTATTTACTAGCATTGTGACATTTACTATTTACTAACATTGTGACATTTGCTATTTACAAGAATTGTGACATTTACTATTTACTAGCATTGTGACATTTACTATTTACTAGCATTGTGACATTTACTATTTACTAACATTATGACATTTGCTATTTACAAGAATTGTGACATTTACTATTTACTAGCATTGTGACATTTACTATTTACTAGCATTGTGACATTTACTATTTACTAACATTGTGACATTTGCTATTTACAAGAATTGTGACATTTACTATTTACTAGCATTGTGACATTTACTATTTACTAGCATTGTGACATTTACTATTTACTAGCATTGTGACATTTACTATTTACTAACATTGTGACATTTGCTATTTACAAGAATTGTGACATTTACTAGCATTGTGACATTTACTATTTACTAGCATTGTGACATTTACTATTTACTAACATTGTGACATTTGCTATTTACAAGAATTGTGACATTTACTATTTACTAGCATTGTGACATTTACTATTTACTAACATTGTGACATTTGCTATTTACAAGAATTGTGACACTTACTATTTACTAGCATTGTGACATTTACTATTTACTAGCATTGTGACATTTACTATTTACTAGCATTGTGACATTTACTATTCATTAGCATTGTGACATTTACTACTTACTAGCATTGTGACATTTACTATTTACTAGCATTGTGACATTTACTATTTACTAACATTGTGATACTACTATTTACTAGCATTGTGACATTTACTATTTACTAGAATTGTGACATTTACTATTTACAAGAATTGTGACATTTACTATTCATTAGCATTGTGACATTTACTACTTACTAGCATTGTGACATTTACTATTTACTAGCATTGTGACATTTACTATTTACTAGAATTGTGACATTTACTATTTACTAACATTGTGATATTACTATTTACTAACATTGTGACATTTACTATTTACTAGCATTGTGACATTTACTATTTACTAACATTGTGATATTACTATTTACTAGCATTGTGACATTTACTATTTACTAGCATTGTGACATTTACTATTTACTAGAATTGTGACATTTACTATTCATTAATTATCATTGTGACATTTACTATTTATTAGCATTGTGACATTTGCTATTTACTAGAATTGGGACATTTATTATTTACTTGCAATGTAACATTTACTATTTACTAGCATTGTGACATTTGCTATTTACTAGAATTGTGACATTTACTATTTACTAGCCTGGTGACATTGACTATTTATCAGCATTGTGACATTTTCTATTTAGTAGCATTTGTGACATTCACTATTTATCAGCAATGGGATATTTAAAGTTAATACTTCGACTAAATCTTCTTACGTCACGTACGAAGACGTCACGTACGTATTTCCATTTCTATTGGTGAAGTATTTCCACATTGGACAACTGATTATCTGAAAACTTTCAGGTTGAATGACAGTCTATACAAACCATGGATTAACTTAAAATTAAGAATCCCTCCATCGTTGCCTCGGTTCTCAAACTATGATGTTTGTGGTGGTTCTGGCGGGTAACTGTTGTTATAATCAGTAGAGTATATATGATCGCGGGATGTTTACATACAGTCTTGTAAATTTCCTAGGCGAATTGAGAACCATGGGGTATTGCCCACACGAACTCGCTATTACAAACAAAATATGATATTGATATATGACGCTGTAATCCATGTCGATTAGGCCAACTTTCGAAAAAAATAAATATATATATATATATAGATAATGAATGGTTACATACACGGCGTATGTTCATACTGTCATTCCGAGGGCCCACGTCAAAGCGTTCCCTGTATGGGGCAGCGCATCACCCACAAATAGATTTTACCTGTGTGAAAGGGGGGAAAAATGTCCGGTAGAAACATATGTCCGACTTCTAACTTCTTTCCTGATTTGCAAATCAGATCAGACAATATTTCCTGAAGGAAAGCATATAAGAATAAAAATAAAGTGTGGCAAAATGTATCATGCACACCGATGTTCACAAGTACACTATACATACTGTTGTGTAACAAGTACACTATACATATTGGTGTGTAACAGGTACACTATACATATTGGTGTGTAACAAGTACACTATACATATTGGTGTGTAACAGGTACACGAACCATATTGGTGTGTAACAAGTACACTATACATATTAGTGTGTAACAAGTACACTATACATATTGATGTGTAACAGGTACACTATACATATTGGTGTGTATCAAGTACACTATACATATTGGTGTGTAACAGGTACACTATATGTATTGGTGTGTAACAAGAACACCATACATATTGATGTGTAACATGTACACTATACATATTGGTGTGTAACAAGTACACTATACATATTGGTGTGTACCAAGTACACTATACATATTGGTGTGTACCAAGTACACTATACATATTGGGGTGTAACAAGTACACAATACATATTGGTGTGTAACAAGTACACTATATGCATTGGTGTGTAACAAGTACACTATACATATTGGTGTGTACTATACATATTGGTGTTTAACAGGTACACTACACATATTGGGGGTGTTACAAGTACACTATACATATTGGTGTGTAACAAGTACACTATATGTATTGGTGTGTAACAAGTACACTATACATGTTGGAGTGTAACAAGTACACTATACATAATGGCGTGTAACAGGTACACTATACATATTGGTGTGTACTATACATATTGGTGTTTAACAGGTACACTACACATATTGGGGGTGTTACAAGTACACTATACATATTGGTGTGTTACAAGCACACTGTATATATTGGTATGTACTTTCCGGAGAACTTTTTCGATCGAAAATAAAGTGTGTATAAAAGGAGAACACCAACTGTACATGATACTATTCGGCACATTTTTGTATACTTTTGAACAGTACACTCTCAGAAAGATTCAAGGATTTCTTCTGAAATTCAGTCCATACATCCACAACTCAATTGTCAGGGATTTTAGCCTGGGTTACAGGTGAAATCCATGAAAATTGAGTTGTGGATGTATGGACTGAATTTCAGGGGAAATCCCTGAATGATTTTCAGAGTGTAGTTTTGAGAGAAAAGCCGGACCAAATAGCTGGCTCTATAGCTCCACACAACTAAACCGTACCCGAACCACGATAGATATTTTACGTGTTGAATTTTGAGAGATATAATCTATAAATTCTCGATTTAAAAAAGAACAAAATATCTTGACAAAATAAACGACTAGACAGTGGATAAAAATCAGATCATATTGTGTTATTTACCGTGGCTTCCGCCTTCCTTTTTGCCTTAGAATTGCTTCACTAAATCGTATTTTTGAACATGTCTGGTTCAATTATATACCTGATCATAAAATATAATTGTGAACAGATTAAATTCTATAATTTTTAAAATTGAGAGAAAAGTATATAGCTTACCTTGGCCGCTTAACGTATGTATGAGAATGCCCTGTTTGTTAACGGATACAGTACGATAAACCTAGATATATGAGTATAATCGTCATAAAACTTCGGCCGAGAATGAAAAAAAAAAGATGCCAAGATATAGTAAATCCGAACCAGCGGTAGATAATTTGTATTCTATGTTAGCGTTGTTGTGCTTGACACCTCGAACGTAGGTTTGACGAGACAACGTCAGAGACAGCGCGCAGCATTCCCGGGAGTTCCCAGGGATCTGAGCCCGGATTACATCATGGGACGGCGAGGACTGCATGGGGAACTTAGAACTAATAGAACCGACTACTACTTCAATGAACAACACAAGAAAAAATACACGAGGATTATGATATCAAAGCTGTGTACGTACTTATTGTGATAAACGAACAGAATATCTAGTAGGCCTACGTGCTTTCAGCTTTTGTGTTAATTTCTCTCTCTGATCGGCCTATATGTCCCGTCGAGGTAAATAACGAGGGCTTAAGTATATACATGAACACAACGATGTTTTCGTGAAAAGGACATGTTGATTTTGTGTTTTATTCGAAAATACAAAACAAATTCTGACAGGAGTAAGAGAAATTGGCACAATCTCGCCGATCAGACAGACGGACGTACAAACAACACCGATTGAAATATTTTGACCGCAATCACCATTCCAGCTTATATTGTTGAAGATAATTTAATTTTTTAACATTCTCTCTCTTTTTTGCTGGCAACTGAGCGTAGTTTACATGGTTTGTTTTAAGCGGTCTTACAATCCAAATTCTTCATAGATGTCTTGTTTATCTGATTATGTCGTCGACGTTCTGTGAAATTCTCGTCTCGCTCTCCTTTTTCTATCTCTGTATTTACATCTGCGTGCACAGAAATTATCCAATCAGCTGTATAAGCTCGTCTATCTCATCTGACCAACCAGTTGCCGTCTCTATCATTCGGGATTTTCCGTGTTTTCCCAAGTCCGGAAAGTTCGCAAATTAGGTCTAACTAATCTGATTCGGATTTTCCGTGTTTTCCCGGAAAGTCCAATTAGGAAATGCGGTTCATCACATTTATTCGCTACAAATACATAGGCCTATCTAACTTTTAATCAGACTGATTACACTGATGACTTAATGACTCAATAATAAAAATAATTACCGCGAAACCAAACTCAAGTGCAACAATAATACCACATATAGACCACATGTTATAGAATGCGACAACCGATCAAGACATTGATAATTTAACACGGGGCTGTTCTCATCGACATAGACAATAATTAGCATTCAGCATTATCACTATTTTAAGAGGATGCGCTCAGGTTAGGGTCTTTGTCTCAGAGATATAAACGTGTTTTAAACGACAGATCGAGAGTTCTTGTTTGATACCAAAGATGAAAATCTATCTGTATCTGGGATTTATGTTGTGGCTGATTCATAGACTGGCTGGTTTACCAACCCAGGTCAGATTATAATATATGATTGGCCGGGGTTTTGAAGGTTGCAACGTCCAATCCGCAGAGGCTTACAGTTTGTTTCTAGAGTACCGTATACGTTTCCAAAATTGATACCTCCTTGTACGGTGACCCATTAGGGTCATTGTCGTTTTCTTTCGAACATAGGAAATCGAAAGGAAACGACAATGACCCTAATGGGACACCGTATCTTTGCCATAATCGATATACCGTCGACCTTTCGTGTAAGTTTAAATTGTTCAGACCTTTGTACTTCGAATGAATATTGGATTCGTAACATAGTCCGGCAAGCCGTAATGTGGAACTCAAATGCGATATCCTAGCCCCCACCCCCCCGACAGCAGATGCGCCGTTTCACAGGCTCACTTCACTTATGTCTCTGCCCTCAGTAGAGGAAGTCGACCTTCATGACGTGGCTGTGGCGTAAACGGACACACTCTCGCACATTTGCGTAAAATTCGCCATCCATAAGATGGCTTGCGAATCGCTTGTCGCCATTATTACGGAGCGATATCCGATACTTTATCGTATACTGCTCGGTCTTTATCCGACGGAGAACAGACTCGAGAAATCTGATAAATTACAGGTTTTTCATACTACTTCTGAAACATATATTGTCTGAGCTTGCAAAAGATGCAGATATGAATAACTTCCGAGAGGTGTTGTAGATCTGTAATATTGAACAAGTAGGACCCCACATGACTGAAAAATGGCGGGTTACGTTGGGGTTACGTCGGTAGAGTTTAGCTGATTGGCTGACGACATCACGTGGTGTTAATTTCGGGAAATTCCCTCTTATAGTTGCCGAAAGTAGAAATAAAATGGACACACAGGGCCGGTATGAAAGCGCACGGAAATGGGGTAAAAAACTGCTACAACAGTCTGTTACTAATTCAGTACTAAAACGGTTTACATTTCGCTCACTGTGTTTACCTCATATTAAATTCTCCCTCCGGCACTGAAGAGCGGTATGCAGGGGAGAAGAGCAGAAACTATCAAACACAAACCAGATGACGTCACAATTCTTCTAGGTAAAACAAGCGCATGTGCGCTAGGTCAACAGAGGTATTATGCAGAATTGAAAAGTATTCTGAACTTTCCACAAACATCGCTTTTATTATATACGATGTCACTTCCGGTGGTATGCTGGTCGGACGGGAATCCTGTCCGTAAATCTGACTGGTGGCTGGGGTATTATTATGCTCCTAGGGCGGTAGCTGTACCCCAGCAGGCTTGACCCCCACTGCTGAGTTGTCAAACAGCCAAGGGAGTTAACTTTGAAAAAAGCCGTTGAGGGTAGCATTTAGTGGTATTTTTTGTAGGGTACAAAACACCCAACTACCATTTCACAAAACCAATACCAGGAGATATAGTAACGGACGGGTATTTATCGCTAATATATATATATATATAGAACACATTTTAATAATACCCACCGTCATTTAGATACTAGTAGTTGAAAATGAGCTTTGGACCTACATTTTTAGAAATTATATAATTATAGGAATTATATAAATTATACAATTTCAAGTCGAGGCATACAACAACCTATTACGCAACGAACGGTATATGTGTGTTTAGTAAGAGTACACGTTTATGTAAAGTACGCGGTAGCCAACTCGTCTCATTGAATACATTAAAGTTTTATATACCGGTACAGCCACTCTCTCTACTAATGCTTCAGTCGAAGTCCAATCCGACTGTTTTCTATTATGTATGCATATATTGTTACATGCGAACTTTATGTATATACGGGTAAGGGGGGGAACGTCACCAGAAAATTTTCGTACGAGTTAATGTAGCCTAGAATTCCTCACTGATATGAGGGCACCAAATTCAGAAAGAATCACAAACATTTCTCTCTGCAATATTGTTGCTGTGCTACTCCATTCTAATTTTCGCGTATGAGAAATTAACTTATATATAGTTAACTTATATATAAATAAATGAATAAAAAACAAAAAATAGAATACGTGTTATTAGGATATCATGTTCTGTTGTAACATCACTGGAAGGTTGAACTTCAAATCTACATCTCGAGACATTGTGCACCAACCAAGGCGCTCGAAGACTGATAATATACATATTCTAGAATAATTAAAGAAATATATCACCATGCAGTACACATTGGGTGTATATCTAGGCCTATACCCTACTACATACTAATAATTACCTAGGGAATATAGGCCCGCTCTATAACACATAGTGTTTGATTTCTTTATTTTTGTAGAATATGTAATAAGTACCGCCTACATCCGACCGTCGCCAGCCGGTGAAACGGTGTTCAGCCGGTGGGGCTATTTTCGCAATACAAGCGAGGTGCATGGAGTTAGCAATTTGGATTTCTTTCACACGTCTTTTGTGGTTATGGGCAATATTAATGGATATTCATTCATGGGAAATAACAGTCGTCATTTTAATCGTTCGATTACGTAGCAGAACGCATTGTACTTAAAGATATCATACGAACACGGAGAGCGATGCTGTTTTCGAGCGAAGTTTCGTTTTAAAGTTGTTCGTATACACCATATGCATCTATCCAGGCTACGGTGAACAGCATCAAGAAAATTGCGTAGCATGCTCGTGCTGTTCACCGTAGCCTGGATAGACGCACACGGTGTGACTTTTTTAATTAATATCAATGCTTACGCCAATTAAATCCATCGAACTTTGGGCGACATACAAAGAGCATTGAATACGGAATAATTACGCTTGATAATATGTATCGATAAGTGTCAATAATTAGCGATAAGAACAGTTTGAAAACGAAACTTCGCTAGAAAACAGCATCGCTCCGCGTGTTCGTACGATATTTTTAAGTACAAGGCGTTCTGATATGTAACCGAACGATTGAAATGACGACTGTTATTGCCCATAACCTCAGAAAAAATCTCACACCATCTCACCTGTGTTGCGAAAATAGCCTCACCGGCTGACCACCGTTTCACCGGCTGGCGACGGTCGGGTGTAGGGGTAGCTAAATAATATATAGCCCTCACGAGTATGAGGGCTATAGGTCGGCCCCAGTCACCTCCAGCGAGGGTTTTAGATAATTTTATTACGAATCACCCACCTCTGAAACTGCCGTACATCTAATCTCTATCCCCTCCTGCACACTATTTTAAAATCTTGCACACTATTGTGAAATAGTGACACATATATCGCCGTCTGAATTTTCCAGTCGAAAACTTCAACTCTCTACGCGCCATGTTGGTGACGTCGCGGTGTATATGTGTGCTGGCCGTTTGCAATTAAACATGGCGCGTTTTAAGTGGAAGTTGTCGACTCGAAAATTCAGACGGCGATATATTCGTTACTATTTTACAATGGTGCACAAGATTTTAAAATAGTGCGCAGGAGGGGATAGAGATAGATGTACGGCAGTTTCAGAGGTGGGTGATTCCTAATAAAATTATCTAAAACCCTCGCTGGAGGTGACTGGGGCTATATATTATTTAGCTAGTGTAGGGGGTGATAAAGCATCAGTATGCGATATAGCCTTAACGCACGAAGTTTGTATGAAGATTTTGTCAAAATGTTCTATCAGCGACGATATCTTCAGAGTTCACATCTTCTCTCGTCGTAAAATGGAACCTGGGTAATTCAGCACAGGCAAGGTGGGTGAGGGGGTGTTGAGGGATAGCGCGAAGGGAGGTGGCGGGGTCGTGAAGTGGGGGGGGGGGGGGCAATATATATCTCATGTTATTAATACCTCAGTAGATTTGTACTACGCATTCACAATATATAGGTCAACTTTCAGATGAATGAACGCCACAATGGCTGCGTGTGTGTGCACCAAACTACGCCCATACTCACATATAACCCATTATGATTGATAGGATAGGCTATATTGTTGAGATAGGATCTATCACTTTATTCCAACTATAGAAGTCGAACACGTCATGTTTACACAGTCTCGATGGTCACCCCCCCCCCCCCTCTCGCCACCACTACCACCACCACCACCACCGCCAAGCTCCCTCGTCCTTCAGAACCACCACCACCGCGACGTGTATATGAATGTTGCAACTGTAACCGATAACTTTTCCTTCTATATACACTCACCACCACTATCTCTATTTTTTTTTTTTTTTTTAATAATGCGGTTTTGGCTCTATTGCTACGCGTAATATCGGAAATTGTAATTTATGTAGATGAAGTATAATATATACACGCACGGCCTATTTATTCCATGTCTGTGTATAACGGTCTGTTGCGTGGGTGCATCTGTAAAATATCGGTATATTAATTGCTAAGTCACTACCGGTGAATCCTACAGTCTATATTTAGACCTACTGCCTATTCATACGGTTGACTACTTGGTTCAGAGCCTACAGCATATTTCGTCCCATATTTATTTCTGTGTCAATTGCATATCCGGTCCGCCGGAAATAAGGTGTCTGGTGAGTCTTGGCCCCTTTCCGTGCGATCTTCCTGGCAAGCGATTTCCGAACGTGATCACCGCATAAAGCCACCATACTGAGGTTCGATTTTCCCATCATATACTGAGGTCTGACTTGTCTATCATATACTGAGGTCTGATTTGTCTATCATATACTGTTGTCTGATTTATCTGTCATATACTGAGGTCTGACTTGTCTATCATATACTGAGATCTGATTTGTCTATCATATACTGTTGTCTGATTTATCTGTCATATACTGAGGTCTGATTTGTCTATCATATACTGAGGTCTGATTTGTCTATCATATGCTGAGGTCTGATTTGTCTATAATATACTGAGGTCTGATTTGTCTATCATATGCTGAGGTCTGATTTGTCTATAATATACTGAGGTCTGATTTGTCTATCATATACTGAGGTCTGATTTATCTATAATATACTGAGGTCTGATTTGTCTATAATATACTGATGTCTGATTCTATCATATACTGTTGTCTGATTTATCTGTCATATACTGATGTCTGATTTGTCTATCATATACTGAGGTCTGACTTGTCTATCATATACTGAGGTCTGATTTGTCTATAATATACTGAAGTCTGATTTGTCTATCATATACTGAGGTCTGATTTGTCTATAATATACTGAGGTCTGATTTGTCTATAATATACTGAGGTCTGATTTGTCTATAATATACTGTTGTCTGATTTGTCTATCATATACTGAGGTTTGATTTGTCTATAATATACTGAGGTCTGATTTGTCTATCATATATGAGGTCTGATTTGTCTATAATATACTGAGGTCTGATTTGTCTATCATATACTGAGGTCTGATTTGTCTATAATATACTGTTGTCTGATTTGTCTATCATATACTGAGGTCTGATTTGTCTATAATATACTGAGGTCTAATTTGTCTATCATATACTGAGGTCTGATTTGTCTATAATATACTGAGGTCTGATTTGTCTGTCGTATACTGAGGTCTGATTTGTCTATCATATAATGAGGTCTGATTTGTCTATAATATACTGAGGTCTGATTTGTCTATAATATACTGAGGTCTGATTTGTCTATCATATACTGTTGTCTGATTTATCTGTCATATACTGATGTCTGATTTGTCTATCATATACTGAGGTCTGACTTGTCTATCATATACTGTTGTCTGATTTATCTGTCATATACTGAGGTCTGATTTGTCTATAATATACCGAGGACTGATTTGTCTATCATATACTGAGGTCTGATTCGCCTATCACATAGTGAGGTCGGATTTGCCTATCATATACTGAGGTCTGATTTGTCTATCATATACTGAGATCTGATTTGTCCATCATATACTGATGTCTGATTTGTCCATCATATACTGATGTCTGATTTGTCCATCATATACTATGGTCTGATATATCTACCACGTAATGAGATCTAATTTATCTATCATATACTGAGGTCTGATTTGTCTGTCACATACTGAGGTCTGATTTGTCTGTCATATACTGAGGACTGATTTGTCTATCATATACAGAGGTCAGATTTGCCCATCATATACAGAGGTCTGATTTGCCCATCATATACTGAGGTCTGATTTGTCTGTCATATACTGAGGTCTGATTTGTCTGTCATATACTGAGGACTGATTTGTGTATCAAACACGGAGGACTGATTTATCTATCACATACTAAGGTGTGATTTGCCTATCATATACAGAGGTCAGATTTGCCCATCATATACTGAGGTGTGATTTGTCTATCATATACTGAGGTGTGATTTGTCTATCATATACTGAGGTCTGATTTGTCTATCATATACAGAGGACTGATTTATCTATCATATGCTGAGGTGTGATTTGTCTATCATATGCTGAGGTGTGATTTGTCTATTATATGCTGATGTGTGATTTGTCTATCATATCCAGAAGGTCTGATTTGTCTATCATATACTGAGGACTGATTTGACTATCATATGCTGAGGCCTGATTTGTCTATCATATACTGAGGTCTGATTTGTCTATCATATACTGAGGTCTGATTTGTCTATCATATACTGAGGACTGATTTGTCTATCATGTACTGAGGACTGATTTGTCTATCATATACTGAGGTTTGATTTGTCTATCATATACTGAGGACTGATTTGTCTATCATATACTGAGGACTGATTTGTCTATCATATACTGAGGTGTGATTTGTCTATCATATACTGAGGTGTGATTTGTCTATCATATACTGAGGTCTGATTTGTCTATCATATAGAGAGGACTGATTTATCTATCATATGCTGAAGTGTGATTTGTCTATCATATGCTGAGGTGTGATTTGTCTATCATATACAGAGGTCTGATTTGTCTATCATATACTGAGGACTGATTTGACTATCATATGCTGAGGTGTGATTTGTCTATCATATACTGAGGTCTGATTTGTCTATCATATACTGAGGTCTGATTTGTCTATCATATACTGAGGACTGATTTGTCTATCATATACTGAGGACTGATTTGTCTATCATATACTGAGGTCTGATTTGTCTATCATATACTGAGGACTGATTTGTCTATCATATACTGAGGACTGATTTGTCTATCATATACTGAGGTCTGATTTGTCTATCATATACTGGGGTCTAACCAGTTTAACCTGACAAAAACACACTGACGAACCGACAATATCCTCCACTAGGTTATATTAATATCTCTCTATGCTCCCCGTTTAATGCTAAAATATAGCGCTTGTAAAGATCTTAACTGAACTAAGAAATGTACTGTGAAATTTAAATATAGCATTGAGTTGATGGCCCGCGATATCCGTATGGAAGCGGCCCTTAAACTACAAAGCTTTTTTAAAATTATATCTACGCCTAATTACCCTGATAATACTACTATACTGTTGATTTCAATGTGACATTTAGGAGATAACTAAGCTATTTAAGCTGAAACACTTACCATCGCAACTGGTAACTGAGTCATTCCTAACGTTATGAGGGGATTTTCTTGTAAACTTATATTAAGATAGCGTGGAAAATATAGTTTCAAAAATCATTTAGATTATACCCGATATTACCCATTATCACAATATTAAGCTGTCCAAACCTCGTTGCTATGGTTACTAGTTTAGGGGTCATTTGTCTTAGATGAAGTGGATGTATAATTGTCAATAGTATGCAACATTTCAATAACCGGAATTTCAATATAGTCACGAGAAATTGTTTTCTTTATTTAATGCACATTTGACACCATTATCGACAAAGTGTTCATCATTGAACTTCAACGTGAGTATTTTCATAACATGCAGGACCACTTAGTAAGAACAGTTACCATACGACTGTATAAAATATTGTATAGAACCTGAAAACTGGTAAAGATTAACAACAAAAACATGTTATGGTGTTGAGCAAAACAACATTGAATGGTGCTGTGTTAGAGGCTACACCATATGTTCTCTATCCCCATTATTGGTGTTGGCCAGCATCATTATTTCCTGTTGAACCAGTATTAAAACTTATCAGTTAACACCAACATTTGGTCTTGAGCCAAATTCAACTCCGTTTATTTGTGTTGATCAACACCGTTAATGGTTGCTGAACTGGTATCAACATCAGTTTGTGTTGGCATCGTTCAACACCATTTCTCACTTATGGTGTTGAACAGCTCTCGATACAAAAAGGGGGTTGGGTCAAGATCACTTTTCTGAACAGATTCTTAGTTTAATTTGGCCTGTTGATATGTTAGTAGAAGGGAGAGAGCAAATTCTGTCGCAAAAATGCGCGCCCAGAATTATCTGCCCCTGCGGAGTCACGCGAAGGTGACGTCACCTCCGGTGACATCACATCCGGGTCAAAGTTCACTTCCGGGTCAAAGTTCACTTCCGGGTCAAAGGTCACGTTCTAGTCAAAGGTCACTTCCGGTCACGTGACAGCCCAGCAAGAGTGATCTGCCCGAACATAAGAGCCCAGTGGACATGGACATTTGCGATGTGGGGTGTGACACCTTGTTTTCTCTGTCACGAGATGTAAGATACGATGGGTGGGGTCCCGAGGCCATGGAGTGACTTTCGCTGAAAAGGTCAGGCAGATCTGTGGTGGACATGTTAGGTCCATTCCGGCGCAGTGGACAATGACCTGGCACCTTGGGCAACCCACTGATGGACATATGCGGCATGGGGTTTTGCACCTTGTTTTCTCTTTGTCTCGCGATGTAGAACACGATGGGAGGGGTCTCGTGGCCATGGGTTGAAACGTTATCGTTCGCTTGCTTCGTGCATACGCAGATCTGGGGCTGGACGTTTCTGGGTCTGGGTGGGCCACTATTGAGCTGATTGGGACGTGTAAGGTATAAAAGTGAAACACTCGTACGGAACCATCTTACTGGATAGGTGTGGAGTGGAAGTAAGGCTATGGCACGCCTGCACAGACAGAGACTTGTGGGAAAAAAGTGCATTTGAATGGACGTTTTGAGGTCGAGGTGACTATCCCTGGACCGAACGGGACGTGTGGGGTGTCATATTGAAAAACTCATGAGGGAGCATCCGACTGCACTGGTGTGTAGTGAAAGTAGCGCAATGGTGCGCATGCGCAGGCACGGAATTGTGGGAAAGGGCATTGGAATGGACGTTTTGGGATCGACGTGGGTCCATAGTGGTTCGAATGGGTCGGGCCGTGTATCCATGTGAAGCGCTTTTCGAGGCCGATCACGGCATTGGTGGGTGCATGTAAAACTTGGATTCGGTTTGAAAATATAAAATACGGAACACGGGCTTTACCCCTAAACTTTGGAAAATGTCCAGGTACGGTAATAGTTGTCCCCCAGCGGATCGTGGTTTGCCGGGAGTGGGTTAGCGGGTGTATGTAAAATTAGGATTTTTCCCCGGGAATATAAAAATAGGAACACGGACTTTAGACCTAATCCATGGGGAATAATCCAGGGAAGTGTGTATGGGGCCAACTACATGGGCGTATGTAAAATTAGGATTTGTCCCGGAAATGTAAAAAGCGGAACAAGGACTTTTTACCCCCACGTCCGAAAAAGACGGACTTTATAGTCCTATGATAGAGAACCATGTCGAGTACATGTACGTTCTGTCAGAGAACCTTCTCTCGTCGTGACAATGTGTTCAGACATATTCAATGCAAACACAACCAAGAGACACCACCGAGTCCCGCCAAGTGGCGTAAAGCATCCCTATACCACGACGGACAGTGGCCCTACGAAATGTGGCAAGACGTCCTGGGTGATTAAATTCTTAGAGATAGGCCCCCTCAGCTATACCCGTATAGTATGATGCAGACAGCCCGCCTACGAAACTACGAGGTTACAGAATGTGAGCTTCGTCCCAGAGATTCCTCACGATATCGATCGGGCATATTTCTTCGACCCAGAGCAGACCAACGTGATAGTTCTAGATGATCTGATGAGTGCGGCCAAGGAAAATTTACAAGTTACCGACTTTACGAGTTTACCAAAGGATCCCATCATCGGAATATGTCTTTCATCTATTTCACCCAGAATCTCTTTCCTCAAGGGAAGGCGTCCAGAGTTATTGCCTTGAACAGCCAATACTTATTTTTAATAAATTCATCCTCAGAACATCGACCATTTCATGCAGGCGTTTCAAGCCGTGACGAGTCGTCCGTACAGCTACCAATATGTAGACTAAAAAGTTCATACCCCCGAAGATCACCGGTTGACGATCCACCTGCTACACGGCGAGGGGTTACCACAACGTCAGAATCTGCGATCTTCATGCCATCCACCGAGTCCACACCTGGCAGCGCCCGTCCAGCGGCAGCAACCTACCCCTTCATACCAACAATCCCGGAATATCCCCCAACCCTGAAGGACCAACCCAACCCCGAGAATGAACGCAACGTGAACTCGAGGATGTTCAAAGAAAGCATGGACGCCAAGATGGGCGAGACGATGGAGGCCACAGGAACAAATTTCACCACAAAGGTTATTCGAAGGAGGAAGCCGTGATTTTAGCCCATAACAAATTGGTACCCAGACTACGATGGGCTTTACGTCAGCAGTACGGTATGTCGACCTCGTGGCCCATATGAAATTGCTGGACAGGGACCTAGTCTATTTGGAAATCGAAAGAACAGCGTTAATATTGAAAACCCCAGGCATGAGCTGGACAGTGGCTTGTGTCAGAGCGATGGCTAAAAATCCCACCTGTTTGAACGCACCATTAAGATGAAAAGCGTCCCACTATAAATAGCCCACACGACACCATCTTCCTTGTTTCACCATGAGCACTACAGGGCCCAGCTTGCCTGGTTACTTTGAACCCAACAACGAGGATATTCTAACCGAAGCGTAACGTCAAGCCGACGTTCAAGTCGATGCTTTTACTAATACAGTTCAAGGTGGGACCACCGAGGCCGCTCAGCATTAACGCATGCGTTGTCATCTTGTCACGCTCATAGATGACATCCAAGGGGTAACCCGGGTATGTCTTCTGCTGCATAAAAACTGATACAGAATACCAACATAGCTACCCGTGCCCAGAATCTGCTGTCCCTGCATGAGGTATTTCAAACCTTTATGGAGACACAGCTGGAGACTGGAAATTATCTTCTCCAACCCCCAACATGATGTCAGTTCATGGATGATCGACAATGCGTTACGACAGGGCGTCAAGGCGTTCATTTAGGGCGTTAAGGCATTAAGATAGGGCGTTAAGACGAAACGACAGGCGTTGACGGGTGTCACTGCATTTCGATGAATTAGTATCCATGGGACCAACAGGGCTTCTAAGCGATTTCATCAGGGCGTTGAAGCGTTAAGCTAGGCGTTGGCGGGCGTTACTGTTCTTAAAAGCAAGCGTATCCCCAAAACGTGCAAAATCGACGGTCAACCGTCGACATGGCTTATACCTGCTCTGAGTGCGGAAGCACGTTCTCCAGACATTACGATATGACGCGACAACAGAAGAATATACATGGGATTGAAGACAGCGGGTGGCTAGAAACTGTTGAGCCCACTGAGGCGGATGCTGCTGACAGGCCACCGACTGATACCGATACAGAGACTTATGAGAGTCTACCAGTGATACGGAGAGCTTAACTTCAGATATTCAGGCTACGTCCCAGGGGGGTGAGGAAGAACCACCTGTGCATGAAGCTATTAATACTCACGCCGAGGCGATCGAAGACGCCAGACAGAACTTACAACAGGCGTGAATCCAAATGCGCCTCAGCATCAGGAAAACAACCATGGCGATCTATAAACGGTATGGCCAGCTGCCGCTTGAAATGAAACGCGACTCCAAGTGTCCATCATGAAGACCAAGCGCCACTTGGGAGAGGATATGGGGTTACCACCTACCGCGGCCCTGGAAAACGCGATCAAAATGCGCAAACAACTTTTCAAGACATGCTACCTCAACGGTATCCTGGTCAGCCCAACGACGCTTAGGCCAAAAACGACCCTGGCCAAAGATTGAACTTTCTCAAAGAACAGCTTATGATTGGATAAGAGCATACCGAATTGTTAACATACCCATTGCGGCTTCCCCAGCGTGGGTGTGCTGTGCTGGAAGGAGATAATAGAATGATTAACCTGCCATCCTTGTTGCTGTTGTTCTCTATCTGTCTACATCATGGCGTTAAGACGTAAGGGTTGGTTAAAGACTGAAGCTAATGATTTACAAAAGACCTTATATTACCACTCACTCACTCAACTCCATTCCTTCTCCTCCGCTTCCTCCTCCTTTCTTTTTCCTCCACCTCTTCCTTCCGCACATACGCTGAGGTAACTCTACCATGGTAGACCAATCCACATCACCAGTATGCCTGAGGTCATGAGTTTTTGATACCCTCCAGGGTCCATCAGTCGCCCCCCCCCCTATGGGTTAGTGTATAGAGATAGCCATATCTCAATACCTGAGCCTGAGCGACGCTGCACTTTGTCTACTATATATGTATAGCTGCTCGCCTATCCCTATCATGGGACTATAAAGTCCGTCTTTTCTGGGGGCAAAATGTCCATGTTCCGCTTTTTATATTTCCGGGACAATTCCTAATTTTACGTACACCCCTGTAGATGGCGCCATACACACTTCCATGGTTTAGGTCTAAAGTCCGTGTTCCGATTTTTGTATTTCCGGAACAAATCCTAATTGTACATACACCCGCTAACCCATCCCTGACAAGCCACGATCCGCTGGAGGGCCACCATCACCGTACCTAGATTCATTTAATAAGGATTTTCCACAGTTTAGGGGTAAAGTCCGTGTTTCCGAATTTTATATTTTCAGACCAAATCCTAGCTTTATATGCAACCACCCATTACTTGATCGACCTCGAAGAGCGCATGGATACCCGCCCCGACCCATTTGGACCAATATGGGCCCACCTCGACCCCAAAATGTCCATTCCAATGCCATTTTCGCACAATTAGGTACCTGCGTATGCGCACAATTTCGCTACTTTCACTACACACCAGTGCAGTTGGATGTACCCCCACGCGTGTGTTAATATCATATCTCAAACGGCCCATTCGGTCCACGGATAGTCTATCTCGACCTCAAAATGTCTATTCAAATGCCCTTTTTCCACAATTCCCTGTCTGCGCATGCCCGCCATATTCTTACTTCCACTCCACACCCATCCAGTCAGATGGTCCCCTAGGAGTGCTTCACTTTGATACCCCATACGGCCCAATCAGCGCAATAGTTGCCCATCCAAAACCCAAAACGTCCAGCCCCAGATCTGCCTATGCACGACGCATGCACACGGTAACTTTTCAGCGAAAGTCAACACATGGCCACGAGACCCCTCCCATCGCGTTCTACAGCGTGAGACAGAGAAAACACGCTGCAGACCCCATACCGCAAATGTCCATGAGTGGGTTGCCCATTGGGTTTAACATTGGAAGCCACTGGGGTCTTATGTAGGAGCAGATCACTCTTGCTGGGCCGTCACGTGACCGGAAGTGACCTTTGACCCGGACGGATCTTTGACCCGGAAGTGACCTTTGATCCGAAAGTGACCTTTGACTCGCATAAGACGTCACCGGAAGTGACGTCCACTGCGCCGGAATGAACCTAACATGTTCACCCCGGATACGCGTGATCTTTTCATCGAAAGTAACCCCATGGCCTCGGGACCCCTCCTATCGTATTCTACAGCTCGAGACAGAGAAAACAAGGTGCCACACCCATACCGCAAATGTCCATGCGTGGGTTGCCCATTGGATTTAACATTGGAAGTCACTAGGGTCTTATGTAGGGGCAGATCACTCTTGCTGGGCCGTCACGTGACCGGAAGTGACCTTTGACCCGGACGGACCTTTGACCCGGAAGTGACCTTTGACCCAAAAGTGACCTTTGATTCGGATAAGACGTCACCGGAAGTGACGTCACCTAATTCTGGGCGCGCATTTTTGCGACAGAATTTGCTCTCTTCCTACTACTTATGTTGTAATGTTGAGGACATGCGTGAGCCGTCATTGGTGAATTTTGAAAATACATTAAAAAAACATGAAAAAGTAAGGGAAATAAACTGTCCCAGTAAAATACCACTGTAGCCTATACATACGTGTTTACTATGAATATTAATCATAATACCAGATATTATTGTTTTTTATCTAAAAGAATCTAGCATACTCGCATTTTAGAATAAACAAATGTTGTGGGATTTTATTTTTGTGAATTTAATTATCTCATTGCGCAGTTTAATGATTTTGTCTTATGTTTTTGTTGAAGTAACACCAATGACAGCATAAAAGTACGAAATTGTCCGCGATTTATGAAATTTATTGTACTGACCTGCCAAAAGAATATGTTGCGTTTACACAGTGAAACGCTTTTGTGTGTGACGGTAATAAAGTCGATTATATTTTTCAATCCAAAACATGCAAAATCGTATTTTCTCGAAGCTTACATAGTGAAACAGTAGCCTTGTAAAAATTGCGATGGTTATTCGCATAAAAAAAGTTGCTCAAAATGTGATCCCTGGCCTGGTTTGGCATTTTTGAGGCATTCACGCGAATGAGTTGTTTTTTCTTGCAACAAAAATGTGACACGTCAAACCTAAATGGTATTTGTACATAGTATATTGGGAAATTTTATCATATTAAACAACCATGTTTTATTACAAGAGAAAATCCGTACGATTAATGCCTCCAATCTCCAAACAGGGTTATCTCCCCTTCTGCCATGTAATTCCTAAAATATACCAAACGAGAGATCCTGAAGGATCTTGGCGCCCACCATTGTCCGATAATTGTAAGTTAATGACAGGAGGATCTTTTTGTCCATTGTTACTAAGACGATTGAGTTGTAATTTTGTTTACAGAATTTCGAATCTGAGCGAAAAAGGGACACTGTAAAACACCAAGATATAATCTTTCTAAGTTTCAGGAGTTTCAAGATTTCTAGAAACTGTACTTATGTCGGTTGCTATAGTACAAGAGAAATGAGCAAAGTTAGTCTGAAAGTGAATGTACATGTACGGATGATCCTTCGTCTTCGTTTTGTAGTATTTTTATTTTATTTATTTTTTTGCACGTGTCATCATTGGGTACTGGAAGCGAAGAAAAATCTCTTTGACACTTTGGCATACTTAAGATTTTATAATTAGGAACGAATGCTAATTCTGTTCTGTTTACTGGACTAGGTTGAGATATCTCTTTTAAGATACCATGCTCGAAAATAGTAAGATGGTACAATACTTAATACTGAAGGGATCCGACCCGTGCAGTAATGTTGAAACTTCGAATTTGAAAGTGTCTGAATCCTGATTATCTCCAGGATCGAAAACATGCAGTAGTCTACAGTTGTCGAGTTGTGACATTGTGTCACAAGAGTGACGTCCCTTCATGTAGCTGACCCGTCGGCAGATGAAAAGGTGGGGCAGTTCACTTGCAACTGCATGGATCAAAGAAAACTGATTTAAAATTTGAAGAAATAAATTTTAATTCAAAATTATTTGAACTCCTTGATATGGAAGGTGAAGATACGGATATTCTCTATAGTCAATATATAGAATATGCCCCACCGTTTGATCCGCCGACTCGTGTGATGCAACGTCACAACTCGGGAATACCGTATTAATTGGATTTTCGAATCGGACCAAAAAAGGCATCTTGCACAACTAGGCCCCATGTGGGACTTGTGTACCAAATTTCAGAAAGATCCATGAAATATTTCCTGAGAATTCACGATAACAATGTTTCACGGGGAAATTCAAGATGGCCACCTGGCAGCCATATTGGATTTCGAATCGGACCAAAAAAGGTATCTTGCACAACTGGGCCACAAGGGGAATCTGTGTACCAAATTTGAGGAAGATCCATGCAGTACTTCTTGAGAAATCACGATAACAAAGTTTCATTGGGAAATCCAAGATGGGCGCCTGGTGGCCATATTGGATTTTCAAATTGAACCGAAAAAGGTATTTTGCACAACTAAATCATAAGGTGAACCTGTGTTCCAAATTTTAGAAAGATCCATGCAGTACTTCCTGAGAAATGACGATAACAAAGTTTCATGGGGAAATCCAAGATGGCTGCCTGGTGGCCATATTGGATTTTCGAATCGGACCAGAAAAGGCATCTTGCACAACTAGATCCCAAGCGGAACCTGTGTACCAAATTTGAGAAAGATCCAGGCAGTACTTCCTGAGAAATGACGATAAAGTTTCATGGGGAAATCCAAGATGGCTGCCTGGTGGCCATATTGGTTTCTCGAATCGGACCAGAAAAGGTATCTTGCACAACTAGACCCCAAGGCGAACCTGTGTACCAAATTTGAGAAAGATCCATGCAGTAGTTTCTGAGAAATCACGATAACAAGGTTTCATGGGGAAATCCAAGATGGCCGCCTTATGGCCATATTGGATTTTCGATTCGGACCGAAAAATGTATCTTGCACAACTAGACCCCAAGGGGAACCTGTGTATCAAAATTGAGAAAGATCAATGCAGTAGTTCCTGAGAAATCGTGATAAAGTTTCATGGGGGGGGGGAATACAAGATGACCGCCTGGTGGCCATATTGGATTTTCGAATCAGACCGAAAAAGGTATCTTGCAAAACTAGACCCTAAGGAGAATCTGTGTACCAAATTTGAGAAAGATCCCTGCAGTACTGAGAAATGACGATAACTAAGTTTCATGGGGAAATCCAAGATGGCTGCCTGGTGGCCATATTGGATTTTCGAATCGGACCAGAAAAGGTATCTTGCACAACCAAGGAGAACCTATGTACCAAATTTGAGAAAGATCCATGCAGTAGTTCCTGATAAATCGTGATAAAAACGTTTCATGGAGAAATCCAAGATGGCTGCCTGGTGGCCATATTGGATTTTCGAATCGGACCAGGAAAGCTATCTGGCACAACTAGACCCCATGTGGGACTTGTGTACGAAATTTGAGAAAGATCCATGCAGTAGTTACTGAGAAATCGCGATAACAAGGTTTCATGGGGAAATCCAACATGGCTGCCTGTTGGCCATATTGGACTTTCGAATCGGACCACAAAAGGTATCTTGCACAACTAGACACCAAGGGGAACCTGTGTACCAAATTTGAGAAAGATCCATGCAGTAGTTACTGAGAAATCGCGATAACAAGGTTTCATGGGGAAATCCAACATGGCTGCCTGGTGGCCATATTGGATTTTCGAATCGGACCAGAAAAGGTATCTTGCACAACTAGACCCCAAGGGGAACCTGTGTACCAAATTTGAAAAAGATCCATGTAGTAGTTCCTGAGAAATCGCGATAACAGGGTTTCATAGGGAAATCCAAGATGGCTGCCTGGTGGCCATATTGGATTTTCGAGTCGGACCAGAAAAGGCATCTTGCACAACTAGATCCCAAGCGGAACCTGTGTACCAAATTTGAAAAAGATCCATGCAGTAGTTCCTGAGAAATCGCGGTAACAAGAATTGTTTACGGACGGACTGACGACGGACGGACGACGGACGGACGGACGGACGACGGACCACGGACGAAAAGTGATTTGAACAGCCCATCATGTGGTGATGGTGGGCTGAAAAGACCAGGATCATATCTTGATAACAAATTAAGTTTTTATGAAATTGACCATCGCGGTTTTTTATATCCTGATATTTCCGTATGGTGTGTAAAGTTCAGGAAAATTTGATTTTGGAGGTTTCGAGTTAAAACTAGCTTTATAAACATCACTGACACACAAAAGAGTTCTTCCGATGTAAACGCCACAAATCCCTTGAAACAAACAAGACAAGAACGCATGTTTTAAGAGTTACTAGGTTTTGTTAAATTAATGGGCTAGACAATTGTCCAAGCTACAGCCATTTGCTTTGATGGATATTTTTCACAAATTATTGTATACTTGCTGATCAAATACAACTTCAATTGAGCTTTGCTATCTCATCTATAGTGGATTTCAAATATAATAGTGTATTCTAGAGATTTCCTATAATCTTTCATTTAGCGGAAGTCACTCACTACATCCCACAAAACCGACATTTATAGGCAAATGAGCTTTCAGTTCAGTTGAAAATGAATAATTGACTTAACCTTTCCCTCAAAACTGTAAGCAAAAAAAAAATGTAGCTACAATTTCAGCTATCTGACTCAAATGTACACCATTTGCGTACACTTCGCCATCCATAAGATGGCTTGCGAATCGTGTGTCTCTATTATCGCGGAGCGATATTCGGTACTTTACTGTATTCTGTTCGGTGGAGAACAGACTCAAGAAATCTGATAAATTTCATACCACTTCGGAAACAGATATTGCCTGGGCTTACAAAATATATAGGTATGAATAACTTTCGTATCATCCAAGCGGTGTGGTAGATCTGTAATTTTGAACAAGTAGGACATCACATGACTCGAAAATGGAGGGGTACGTTGGGGTTACGTCGGTAGACTTTAGCTGATTGGCTGACGAAGTCACGTGGTATTGATTTCTGGAAATTCCCTCCTGCAGTTGCCGAAAGTAGTCTGAAATGAATACACCCGATCCCAGGGTCAGTCTTACCGCGTATAGATGACCCAGATGCTTACAGGTTGAAATGTACACCTGATATTCAGCCTGCCTACACTTTGGATTCAATTCAGTTCAATTCAATTCAATTCTTTTGAGGTTTTCTCCTATCTTTCAACATGTTATTTTGGCACGTATCTCTATTGCCAGATATGGTCATGGTGAAGGACCCATTCTCTGCGGCTAATTTCAATCAATAATACATGTGGGAAAAATATAAGCAAAGGAATTGAATGTTCACCGTGTTAATTTTATTTTTGAGACTGCATATTGAATGTTCACCATGTTAATATTATTTCTGAGACTGCATATTGAATGTTCACCGTGTTCGTTTTATTTCTGAGACTGCATATTGAATGTTCACCGTGGTAATTTTATTTCTGAGACTGCATATTGAATGTTCACCATGTTAATATTATTTCTGAGACTGCATATTGAATGTTTACCGTGTTAATATTATTTCTGAGACTGCACATTGAATGTTCACCATGTTAATTTTATTTCTGAGACTGCATATTGAATGTTCACCGTGTTAATTTTATTTCTGAGACTGCATATTGAATGTTCACCGTGTTAATTTTATTTCTGAGACTGCATATTGAATGTTCACCATGTTAATTTTATTTCTGAGACTGCATATTGAATGTTCACCATGTTAATATTATTTCTGAGACTGCACATTGAAATCCATGTTATTTCTTAGATTCTCTTGTTAATATGAATATTGATTTACATAAAAATAAATCATTGGCAAACATATATAATTGTGTTGATATATTCTTTATTTCGCGTTCTACTTCAATTTAAGACTCTTTTTCTAGGAGGTTTTACCAGCTACTTTTTTGCATGTGAAGATAACGAACCCCCTGCAATGGGTCCTGTTTTTCTCATCTTATATAAAATTTTGAACTTAATTGTTATAGTACCTCGAATGAAGTATTTAGAATTCAAACCAATTATTTTGTATCCTCGATTGGGCTCGTTTTAAAGGGATTCAAAACCAAAATCGGCTATGTGTTGGAGAAACTGATTTAATTCGAGAAAATTGGTCTACGCTATTCTTTGTTAAACACAGTACATTAGATTTTCACACCTCTATCTAGGACCATTTGGGTTTCATACCTCTATCAAGGACCATTTAATTTTCACACGTCTATCTAGGACAATTTGGTTTTCACACCTCTATCTAGGACCATTTGATTTTCACACATCTCTAAGACCATTTGATTTTCACACCTCTATCAAGGGCCATTTAATTTTCACACCTCTCTCTAGAACTATTCGATTTTCACACCTCCATCTATAACCATTTGATTTTCACACTTCTATCTAGAACCATTTCATTCCACAACTCGATTTGGGACCATTCAATTTCCACACCTCTATCTAGAACCTTTCAATTCTCACATCTCTATCTACGACCGTTTGATTTTCACACCTGCATCTAGGACCATTTAGTATTCGCACCTCTATCTGGGACCATTTGATTTTCACACCTCTATCTACAACCATTTAATTTTCACACCTCTATCTGGAACCGTTTAATTTTCACACCTTTGTCTAGAACCATTTAATTTTCACACTTCTATCTAGGACCATATACTTTTCACACCTCTGTCTAGAACATTAATTTTCACACCTCTATCTGGGACCATTTGATTTGCGTACCTCTAGGACCATTTGATGTTCACACCTCTATCCAGAACCATTTGATTTCCACACCTCTATCTCAGATTTTCACACCTCGATCTAGGTCAATTTAATTTTCACGCCTCTATCTATAGTCAGGGCTGTTAGAGATTTTTTGGTTCACATTCTTCCAAAAGCACCAAATTTGGCCCATATGTCGCCCATACCATACTATTTCGATTTTTGACGGGCGCGAAGACGGGCGCCCCCTAGGGCCGCCATATTCGGCGAAATTCAATATGGTCGCCACCCGGGTTGAGGTCAATCGTAGTTAAATGACTTAAAGGGCTAGAAATATGAATAATAACACTTTTTAGTGGTTCTGTGGGTCGGAGAATCTGATTGTGATCTTATTTCAACGATTTGAGGTCAAGATCACCCTTTAAGGTCACCCTAAAGGTCATTTTGGGGACACATTCGCCATTATCAGTGGTTTTGGGGCAAGATCATTCTATTGTTTTCCACGGTTGAGTAACCCGAATCTGGCCTTATTTTGGCGATTCGGGGCAATACTTCATTTGAGAGTCACGATAGAGGTCATCCGAACCAGAGGTGAATTGTAGGTATAACACCAGAAGAACCACAAATAATGCCTTAGAGGTTTGTGGCATTCTCCGATTCTGATCTTATTTTGAAGATTTGAGGTCACCCCATTTTGGGGTCAAAGGTCAAAGATCAACAGTTACCACTAAGAACAATCGAACGAAGATTATTCAGGAACAAATTATATTAAATACTTCGGAGAAAACATCTGCTGACAAAATGCTATAACTATGCCGCTACGCCGCTATGTGTATTTAAATGTTCGAAATACAATACAAAGACCGCTTTAGCAAGAATATACCAATGATTATTAGTACCTATACCTTCTCGCTCTCAAGAGTCGCACCCAGTAAGACTGTGGAACAGGGGTAGTGCCAAGGATTTGACGGACCGAGATCGGAACAAATGGTATGGACTCGAATGTCACAATAGTTTTTTCCAGTACCGAAGTCCACCAAGAGTTCCGATAGACCGAGAGTCTCCAAAGACCGGACATCGCTGTCCATCGTGCGAACATAGGCTGTTGTATGACCCTCCTCCGTGGCATCTGCTAGATGCAGGAGGAACCTGGTGTCCGCCTCGGAATGGTTTCACGGTTGAAGTATTGTGAGGTCACAACGCCTGTTGAAGAACACGGACTCAAAACGGGTACACAGAAGGAGCTTTCCGCTCATGTCAGTCTTGGAGATCTGTGCGCTGATGAATGAGCACGGCTCCTTTTTGTTAACATTTTTTAAGAAGCCGCTGAACCATTCATACTTCGGGATTTCAGGGGTTCAGGAAAAAGTATTGTGGCATTCCAGTCCAAACCATCTGTTCCGATCTTGGTCCGTCAAAGTCCGTGGCACCACCTCTCTTTCACAGCTTAACGGGGTGCAAGACGACTTCACAGTTTCTTGGATGTGGCAAAAAGACCGCCTGGGCAGCCTGTGCAAGCATATCGGACCCCACCGACACACTAGTGGCTCTCACGCAAGATCCTGACACTCTCGAGTCCGTGCATATGGAGCTTATAGAACGCTTCATCGTACTAATGTACAGCAAGGGATGTGGTGCAGCCGGTGTCAATCAGGCCAAGCAGCACCTCTTCACTACTGCAACCAGATCACTGGAAAACATCCCACCTCCCAAGCCGCGCTTTTGCAGCATGTGAAGCGAGCGCTGCTGCAAGCGAGTTTCTACTGGAGTCGCTTCACTCCAGCAGGAAATCCCTGACTTCAGTGAGTGGAGCTGGCACAAAGATTGCACCAGTACATGGCAACCGCTATGGACCACTCTCAGCGACACTTCTATGGCATACTGTGAAGTCATGTGGCTCTGCCAGTATGTCGGCACCTCTTCCCACTTCCCTTATATGTGTTGTAATATGCCATTCTCATGCACTGAGGCTGACTCAAGGCATGCACGGGAAGGTGCAAATGCAACTGTGCCGATGTCCGATACACGACCCTCTGCAAATGCGAAGGCGGGTGCGTTAATAACGAGGGCGGTGATGACAAGTATTATTTATTGCTGGCATCATAGAGCGCAAGCCAGAATGCATAGGTAGTAAAAGTAATCATTGGTATACTGTTGCTTAAGCGGTCTTTGTTTTGTATTTTGAACATTTAAATGCACGTAGCGGCATAGTTATAGCATTTTGTCAGCAGATGTCATCTCCGAAGTATTTTAGTAACATTTGTTCCTGAATAATCTTGTTTCGATTATTTTTAGTAGCAACTTTTGATCTTTGACCTTTAATTCTCAAATGAGGTGACCATGACCTCAAATCGTCACAATACGGTCAGGATCTAATTCTCCGATGCCACAAATCCCTATGGTATTATTTGTGATTCTAGCCCTTTTGATGTTTCCTATAATTGACCTCCGGTTGATCTCTGTTTCGGGTGACCTCTGTCGTGAACCTCACATGCAATATTGCCTCAAATTGTCAAAATATGGCCAGATACCCCGAAAATCGATAAAATGAGTTAGTTTGTATATCTCGACTAAAAACCACTAAAAATGACGAATTTGACCCCAAAATGACCTTTTGGGTGACCTTGACTTCAAATCGTTGAAATAAGATCAGAATCAGATTCCCCGACACCGATAACCAGTAAAAAGTTGTATTATTCATGATTCTAGCCATTTTGTTGTTTTGATTGACCTCTAACCCGGGTGGCGGCCATAATAAATTTCGCCAATATGGCGGCCATAGGGGGCGACTACCTTGGCGCCCGTCAAAAATCGAAAAGGTATTGTATGGGCGATATATGGGCCAAAGTTGATGCTTTTGGAAGAATCTGAACCAAACAGTCCCTTTTATGCCCTAACATCCCGGACTACTAGGACCATTTGATTTTCACACCTCTATCTAGGACCATTTGATTTTCACACCTCTATCCAGGACCATTTGATTTTCACACCTCTATCCAGGACCATTTGATTTTCACACTCCTATCTAAGACCGTTTAATTTTCACACCTCGATCTAGGACAATTTATTCTTCACGCCTCTAGCTAGGACCAATTGATTTTCACACCTCTGTCTAGAACCATTATTTTTCAAACCTCTATCTAGGGTCATTTGATTTTCACACCTATATCCAAGACCATTTGATTTTCACACCTCTATCTAAGACCATTTGATTTTCACACCTCGATCTAGGACAATTTAAATTTCACGCCTCGATCTAGGACAATTTAAATTTCACGCCTCTAACTAGGACCATTTAATTTTCACACCTCTATCTAATACCATTTTTTCATACCTCTATCCAAGACCATTTGAACTTCACAGCCATATCTAAGACCAATTAATTTTCACACCTCGATCTAGGACAATTTATTCTTCACGCCTCTAGCTAGGACCATTTAATTTTCATACCTCTATCTAGGACCAATTGATTTTCACACCTCTGTCTAGAACCATTATTTTTCAAACCTCTATCTAGGGCCATTTGATTTTCACACCTATATCCAAGACCATTTGATTTTCACACCTCTATCTAAGACCATTTGATTTTCACACCTCGATCTAGGACAATTTAAATTTCACGCCTCTAGCTAGGACCATTTAATTTTCACACCTCTATCTAATACCATTTTTTCATACATGTACCTCTATCCAAGACCATTTGAACTTCACAGCCATATCTAAGACCAATTAATTTTCACACCTCGATCTGGGACAATTTAATTTTCACGCCTCTAGCTAGGATCATTTAATTTTCACACCTCTATCTAGGACCAATTGATTTTCACACCTCTATCTGGTACCATTTAATTTTCACACCTCTAGGACCATTTGATGTTCACACCTATATCAGGGTCATTGATTTTCATATTTCTATACGGGACCATCTGATTTTCACACCTCTATCTGAGACCATTGAATTTTCACACTTCGATCTAGGACAATTTGATTTTCACGCCTCTAGATTGGACCATTTAATTTTCTCACCTCTATCTAGGACCATTTGATTTCCTCACTTCCATCTAGGACCATTTAATTTTCACACCTATATCTAGCACCATTTGGTTTTGACACGTCTATCTAAGACCATTTGATTTTCGCACCTCTATCTAGGACCATTTAATTTCACACCTATATTTAGGACAATTTGATTTTCACACCTCAATCCAGGACCATTTGACTTTCACATCTCTAAGTCCCTTTGATTTTCACATCTCGATCTAGGACAATTTAATTTTCACGCCTCTATCTAGGACCATTTAATTTCACACCTCTGTCTAGGGCCATTTGAGTTTCACACCTCTATCTAAGACCATTTAATTTTCACACCTCTATCCAAGACCATTTGATTTCCACACTTCTATCTAAGACCATTTAATTTTCACACCTCGATCTAGGACAATTTAATTTTCACGCCTCTAGCTAGGACCATTTAATTTTCCCACCTCCATCTAGGACCATTTGATTTTCTCACCTCTATCTAGGACCATTCAATTTTCACACCTATATCTAGCACCATTCGTTTTTCACACGTCTATCTAGGACCATCTGATTTTCGCACCTCTAGGGCCATTTAATTTCCACACCTCTATCTACAACCATTTGATTTTCACACCTCTATCTAGGATCATTTAATTTTCACACCTCTGTCAAGGCCTATTTTAATTTTACACCTATATCTGCGACCATTTAATTTTCACACCTCTTTCTAGAGCCATCTGATTTTCACACTTCTGTCTAAGACCATTAAATTTTCACACCTCTATCTAGGACCATATGATTTTCACACTTCTGTCTAAGACCATTCAGTTTTCACACCTCTATCTAGGACCATTTGATTTTCACACCTCTATATAGGACCATTTGATTTTCACACCTCTATCTAGGACCATTTGATTTTCACACCTCTATCTAGGATCATTTGATTTTCACACATCTATCTAGGGCGATTTCACAAAGGGTGATAGGCTGCTTTGAACATTTCTGGATATACACAGAACAGATATGGAGCCATGTCCTTGTCGTACACATCTGATTTCATTTGAACGTTATGCGGGAGCCTCTGCTTACTCCCAATTCATCTTCGTGCACCGAGACGATTTCTACGCATACACTTCGATGTCGTCTTGGTAGATTGCAAGCTCACCAATTTTCTTCAGAATCCGAGGTGTACATTTCATTTGCGAGCCAATTAGAATCAGCGCACAACAACTCGTCAGCATCCTTAGCGGAGTTATTTCCCCTAATTTATGGAGGTTGGGATGACACGATAAATATGTTAGCGAACCAATGAACGCTCTCGTACAAGACATATATCCAAATTAAAATTGTATGTACATTTTTAAATTTACATTCATAATTTTAAGACAATCGGTGCGCTAATATACCAAGGGCTGCTCGAAGCTTTTTGTTGTTGTTGTTGTTGTTGTTGTTGTTGTTGTTGTGAAAATGGACGTGGTGTACGAAGATTTTCCAAACTGCGACTTTTCTATATTTCAAGTTAATCCTTTAAAATAGAGTTGCGCCGATAGCATCTGCAGGTGCATCGAGACGTGGCTCACAGTGGTTCATTCTTCCACTCCATTTCCCATCTGTTCAGCTTAGGAAATGTTTTTAATCAATGATAACTGGACTATTTTCGACCTGAAGTTGCAAAAATTATCACAAATGTAAGCATAATGGCCCGTTCTTGAAAAAGTAGGCCTGGCATAATTTAATCCAAATTTATCATATGTACACCAGTTAGCTGTTGTTTAAAAAAACACGCCCCATGCTAATATGATGATGAGGATTCATTTATTTAATGAGGGTAACTTAACTCAGTATACAATATACACTGTTCTCCCGCAAGGCCCTCAAAACAAAATATTGAAACATAACATCATTGATAATCGTGCACGTGCATGCAACACTTCCGCTACAAATCTGCGCAGAAACACCTGCGCACTCGTAGTACATTAAACAAAAAAGTGAATAATGTATACCACAGCCAAATCTCCACATGTTGGTACCGTGTGGTAACTGAATGGTAACCACAAGGAAGGGCCCGAAACGGTACACCTCAGTACAGTACCAATCAGTACAGACCAGTATACACACAGCACCACTCAGTAACTGGTCAGTACTGATTGGATACTGTACAGTACCACACGGAACTTGACTGAACAGTACTACATGGTAACTGAACAGTAACCAACCTGTTACTGCGCACTACTGCTCAGTTACATCTTGGAACCAGGTTGTTGCTAACTGACATGTACTGCTCAGTTCAGTTCTGACCTGTGATTACCACACAGGAACTGTTCAGTTACAGCTCAGTTCTTACATGTATGGTGGGCCTTTCCGTGCAGTAACATTCAGTAGTGTACAGCTCAGTACATGTCTGTGAAAAATTGCCTGTGTAGCACTGACATATCTAATGACAGGTATATGTCCTATATACCATACTAACACCAATAAGTGTACAGACATGTACAAGAGGAAAACAGACTATTTACATATATGCATCAATATACCTAGATTTGAATGCATTAAAAGACGGTGCTTCCTTTAATGTTGGTCCCAGTGAATTCCACAATTTGACGCCAGAGAACGCAAGGCTTCTTTGGAGGAATGTGTTTTTTGGTCGTGGAAGGTACGGATTGTTTGCTTCAGTTGCTCTGAGTGTCCTTGTTGTTATTTCTCTTGTGGAGGTGAACAGCTTGTTTAAGTATGATGGAAGTTGGTTGTGGAGAATTTTTTACACAAGGATAGGAAAGAGAGTGGAAGAAGGAACCGTTATGAGCCACGGCTCAATGCGCCTGTAGGTCTTATCTGCGGAGGTTAATGTTAAAGGATTACCTTGTCCTGGATTAGGCAGGTGTAACCGAGTCTTATTTTTAAATATTCGCAGTTTATGTATTCGGGTTGTAGACAATGAAAGGACGGGTTCACAGGCAGACCATGTGCGCGGTGAAAGATCCCGGTCCAATGTGCCGTTCAGCGACCAGTCTCGTCATGTCTCATGTGGCTTTTTTTCTGTATGAGCCTGGGAGGGGGAGGCACACAAGTTCAGCGAGAGCGGATTTTAACACGAGGCCCCAAACCAGTGGTGCATGGCAGCGATCATAAAATGCATACATGTCACGTGACCAATAAAAGATGACTAAGTGTAACAGGAACAGAATACTAGTAGAAAAATGAAGCGAAATCACGCGCTGATGTATGGAAAAACCAGCGGAATTATGTCAGGGAGGGGGACAAAAAGGGTTCAACGAAGCGTGCCTCTATACATGGGAAAACGCGTAATTAATTGGTGCGAATTATAAAAAGAAGTAGACTATAGTCTCCAAAAGAGGATATGGTTTCACTGTAATAAAAACAACTAAATTAATGGCAAATTCAGCGGAGTGAGAAATATATACCGGATAAAGTGAAAAACTTTACGTAGGAGGGGGAGTAATTAAAAATATCAGAGAACACTGTAGCAGTATTAAAAAAGATAAGATCAGCGACGCAATCGTCTTTGTTAATTAGGCCGCAGATTGACTGCATTCAAATTGTATATTCAAACCGCTTGACTTATAGTTGACCCATTGTTTTATTTGCTGATATAGATGTTTAATTGTAGTAATTACTCCTTGATCTACATTTGGTAATGGAGTCATTTCTCTCACCTCATTTTGTTTTTTTATCCCCTCCGTCCTCCCTGTCCCACCCCTTCGGTATCCTCTCTCCGTCCATTCGTCCATTCTCGGAAGTATAAAATTGTATGCTGTTCCAAATTTAATTCCTGGAAATGCGGTTTGTATTTATCCTAAAATCAAAATTCACAGCGGGAGTTTCCCTCCATGTACCACTATCTACACATCCGATACGCTCATAAACCAGCTTGTGTCCACATGTCCCGTACCGTCATTGAAAATTATGAGTACAATTACACCCAAACTTTGTAATAGCCTTCGATTACTCAGCTAAATGTGTACATCTACTCATTAAGTTAAGTAAATCAACCATCCACCCAACACATCTACGAATGTGTGTAAAATTACTCACAATAATGAGTATAGCTACATCCAGGGCGTGTACATTTAAACACGAATGTAAGTGATTTACTCACTGATGTGTGTGAATATAGACAGTAGTATACTAACAGCAAATCTCCGCTGATTTATGGCTGCGTCGAGTGGAAGTGCATGGATTATAAATATGGATTATTTGACCTTTGACTCTTGACCCTAGATCGAGGTCACTTCCGGTCAAGTGACTGGCTGGCGATTGTAAAACCAGGATTTGTAAAAGAGTCGGAACTCTCGCAAAAAAAGTGCGGAAAACCGAACTTTACACCCAGTCATATGAGACTAAGTGGACCATCCGTTGTTCCAATGGGTCCAGTGGGTCGTGGTTTGTCTCGTCTGGAAGCTGTGTTGGTGTAAACTACGATTGACGCGCTTTGTAGGGGAAGTGACATCCTCAGTAGTAGAGAACGCGGAGAAACGGCATTTACGGGTGCACAGGGGCGTGTTTGAGTGATCTAGGGACATCCTTGCTCTAAATTTGCCGTGCAGGGTGGGAACGGCTGGTGTTGGAGTCGTTGGTGAGGAGAGGGGTATGGTGTGGTGTTTACCGGCGGTGACGTCATGATGAACAATCGAGGAGAAATGGAGAAATATGGCACAGGGGCGTATTTGGGTGATCTGGGAGTCATCCTGGGTGCCAATGGGTCACGGAAAGTGTCTCCCAGAAGCTCCCGACGCGTAGACTGAGTGTTTTATTATCGGGAGAGACGTCATCGGTGACGTCAGAAGTAGTAGAAAAAACGTAGATCGGGGTGCGTAATTGTGGGTTATGTGAATAGGCGCTTACCTACATATCTATACCCAAGCCCATGGGATGAGTATGTGAGCCTCGTGAGGTAGAATAAGAGCGGAGTTCATAGACCGGTGACGCACCCGAGGATTAGTAAAGAATATGCATTTTCGGAGTGTGGGGTCTGGTTCGTTAGCCAGTCAGAACAGCCCATTACCGTTAATTGGTTACACAATCCACTGCCAATCAGAAAGGGATCTCTATACCCCTAAACCCCTAGCATGGTTCTAATGAAGCTCTTATCGAGTAGAATAAGATTTGGAGATATGCGCATGCGCATGCGCACTCGCGGAGCAGCGGAGAATGTGCATATACACACATGCGCCTTGAAAGGATCCGCGTGCAGACGGCCCATGAGATCGATTGAGGTACTCGTCGCCTTAAAACTTTGCATTTATACCCATTCGGCATTGTCATTCCCTGTTCCCATATGTTTGGGTTGAACAAGTGCGCGGTCATGTGAGACTTTTTGCCTTCTCGTCCGAACGGCAACAGCGTCCCGGTGAAGGCACGATAGGGGTACATGTTGATCGATTCACGCTTGAGTTTGTCGCTGAGCGAAATGTCCTCCTGCTGGAACATATAGTGCGGCCAGCAATTTTTCAGTCCAACCGCAGCACCGTCAGCAAATCTGGAGCCGTCCCCATTGACGAACTTGGATTTCATGTACAAGTACGTACCGGCTAAATCCACATAGGCCTTCCTCGCATTTGCTGAACTTGATGGGGCCTGTGTCATTAATGATGGAGAGGGTGGGGATGGGAGGCGTGGGAAGCGGGGGCGGGTTTGTTCCGACTCGTGTGGAGAGTTTTTAATTCTCTTTCATCTGGTTGGCGAGGACTCACGAATTAAACGCAACCTGTAACCATCTGGGTCATCTATACGCGGTAAGACTGACCCTGGGATCGTGTGTATCCATGTTCAGCCTACTTTCGGCAACTGCAAGAGGGAATTAGAGGGAATTTCCAAAAATCAATACCACGTGACTTCGTCAGCCAATCAGCTAAAGTCTACCGACGTAACCCCAACGTAACCCGCCATTTTCGAATCATGTGATGTCCTACTTGTTCAAAATTACAGATTTACTACACCTCTTGGATGATACAAAAGTTATTCATACCTATATATTTTGTAAGCCCATGCAATATCTCTTTCCGAAGTCGTATGAAAACCTGTAATTTATCAGGTTTCTCGAGCCTGTTCTCCGCCGGATGAAGGCCGAACAGAATCCGGTAAAGTACCGGATATCGCTCCGCGATAATGGAGACACACGATTCGCAAGCCATCTTATGGATGGCAAAGTGTACGCAAATGGAATTAAACGAACACGGACAGCCTTGCCACCATTCGCGGCAGCTCGGCTCATTCCGTCGAAGTCATATGTCACATTAATGGTGTAGGGTGTAAACCGTGATCCGTCGCACACCACATACTATAGGATGTATTTCCGCTCACATAGACCTCGTTGCATTTGTAACGAAAGTGCAGGTTGACAACGACCCCTTTCATAAATCACAGCTTCTGAATGTTACGTGACTATGTGAAATCGAAAGTGACATTGTGTTTATGTGTGCGGTTCACTTACCTGGTGGAATCCAACGCTGTAATTTTCCTAGAATGAAGTATAATAATCCGGGAGACGGACAATGCCTCGAAGTCCCGGTGAAGTTATCTCAAACGATCAGTCGGGACGGTGGAAGGGACCCTGGTGAGCTACTCGCTTCGCTGTCGATGACGTCAGTCAGGAATCCGGAAGTCGGTTTCAGTGAATATGCAGATTAGGGACAGTGAACTTTGCGGTCGTCGTATGAATTAACTAGAGGGAGTTGGAAGCTGAGATTTACCAGTTACGTCCATTATGAATTATGGTGTGTTCCTCCATAGCCATATTTATCCAGCGAAGTCCAGATAAACTGATCGGGAAGTGTTGTAAGTGACAATAAAGGGGGCGCTGTCATTTTCGACGTCTGTCCCTACCTTTATCCACAGAAGAGCGGTAGCCCTATATAAGCCGGACTCCCACTGAAACGACAGAGACGAGCAGAAATTTCGAGGTGAGAACACGCACAAATCATTTGGGGAGAAGAAATCCAATACATTGCCGGGCCGGAGAAAGGCCGCCGCCGAATTGGAGAAGTGCCGCCGCCGAATTTGTGCCGCCGCCGGACATCGTAACATTCATTACACACACTTACATTCACATGTCCGGGCTGTGTTTACTCTGCTTCGATCTCTATCCGCCTTCACCCGTATCGCACAGTTGAACGGATATTGCGCTGGAAGTTAGAGTATAGACACTTATCGCCAATGGTTATTCTTAATCTCTACTGTACGCTAGTACAGGCTCAGCTCTGGGAATTAAATAACGGCGTTAGTGTCGATAGCATGGCCATACATTAGCCGCATCTCTCCTTGCCTTCAACCGTATCGCACAGTTGTTCAGGGATTGCGCTGTGGTTACTGTATCTATTAAGCTATATCCGGTAGGAGATGCGAGTCTCTGTGAAGAGGACATAGCTAAACCAAATCATACACAGTTCCTACATAAACAATTATTCATGCACACATGTACTTAAACCACAACCCACGGGTTGAAATACATTCATGCTAACACCCACAAGCTATAGGTTCGAGCCTCCATAAGCATAGTCTCTCACCACCCTGTACATATATTGAGTAATTCACGGCCAATGATCGATTACTACTAGAGGGGGAATCCTTGACCTGATGCCCATCTATTGCGAATGACCATGCAGTAGTATAGAGAGAGGGTTCAATGGTCAACTGATCATACAGTAGTATAGAAGGAGGGTTCCTATACTAGTTGACCATACAGTAGTATAGAAGGAGGGTTCCTATACTAGTTGACCATACAGAGTATAGAAGGAGGGTGCCGATTCCAGGTGACCATACAGTAGTATAGGAAGATGGTTACTAGACCAGGTGCCTGCCTATCCACCGTGTGTTATTGATGTCCGATCCTATGTGGACCGTGTAGCCGTGAACTCCAGCCTTGATGATTCATCCTTGGAGCCGGGCCGCGGAGTGAGTCGCCGTGAGCGGGGTCGCTGAAGCCTGGGGGTGTATTCCTACGAGGGGTGCCGTCTGCTGCTGTGGTGAGCCGTGCAGTTGAATAGTCCTGCGGTGTTACAGTGCCGTAGAAGCCTTTGTACTGTGATAGTACTGTCGTGCCCAGGCCGTCCGCATCCATTGACGGTTATCAACGCTTGGAGGGGCTTAGTCGTGTAAGACGAGACACGACGACGACGAAAAGTCCATACCACCCGAGGGAGGAAGACCGGGGGAAGGAAAACACACGTCGGACATAACCACGGAGGGGCCTAGTCGTGTAAGACGAGACACGACGCAGTGTTCATCCATACGGGAGTTAACGAAGACCTGGGGAAGGAAGCTAGACGCTGGACCTTTCCACGAATATCTGGGGAAGGACGAAAGACGCTGGATTCTACTGCAAAGCCCTGGGGAAGGAAGATAGAAGCTGGACCCATCCATGAGAGAACCGGTCGTGACCAGACTGTGGCTGTGACCAGGCCTGCTCGCGAAATAGCTAGGGCTATCTATTTTGTATATATTTTCTATTGAACTTCGGTTAAAGATAACTATAAGAGTACAGATAATTCATAGAGTAGGGATCTTCTTTGCAGGGATTGTACGCTACCACGATTTGAATCCTGTATACCTGCTCAAAGAATTATATGTCAGTATTGCATTAATTTGCTTTGGTTGTCATTACAGGTCTTCCTTTCCAACCTCCTTGATCCAGACAAGGTGACAGGTTGAATCGAACTCCCTCGTTGGCCAGGATCAGTGCCCGAGTGCGTTCCCAGTAGCCTGACAGTTTGTCTTGGGGACCCTGCGCACTCTGTGGATCTGAAACATCCATTATCCCACGTATAGAAGTAGAAACGTTTCACATTCTTCGTTATCAGAAGATAGACTATATACGTAAACATGGCGAAGGAATTGAATATTCCCTTGTGTCTACCTCTGAAGCATCTCGTGTAATTTGAGGTGTTACTCCTGGGTTTTCATCTCGAGCCGACCTCCCTCCATGGCAACGGAAGTCATACTGCTGACATGTGCTGCTCGGAGTTGATGTGTAATGCTGTGTCTACAAGGAGTTTAAACATGGATGCTAACATGCATTCCTATCAGTGATGGGCGAGATCAGTATAGCCTACATATACTACGAGCTTGTGCAGAGTGCCTTGTCACCTCACGTGCCAAGTAATACATCTTGCCTTAACGTAAAACGTGCCTTCTAGCGGCTCCCTTTGGAGATCATCCAGTTGTTGCATCATGGGTTGAATGGGTAGGCGGCGTGCGACCACAAAGTGTTCGTCGCAACTGTTGGAAGATAAGATTTTTCGAATTTTGACTTCACTGATCCACACATATATGGCCGTGGATGTTGCAGAGATGTATGGGGTCCACGACAGCCCGGACTTAGGCTTCGTACAGCTTATTAACTTTGATGGGGCTCTCTGGATACTGCACTGTTAGGCCCGATTGTAGCAGTCCCTAACTTCGGGAGGACATCGATATATCCGCTTTGTGTTACTGGCCTTATGCTTCTTACCGTTTATTATCTTTGATGGGGGCTGTCTGGATACTGCACTGTTAGGCCCGATTGTAGCAGTCCCTAACATTTCGAGAGGACATCGTTGTACCCCTTGTGTTCTTGGTCTTAAAATGCTCATACAGTCGGCCTTAGATGGTAGGATTGAACCTTTCGACATCCGAGGCCTTGACCCCGTTGTACCCGTGAAAAAGAACATCTTGTGGAGTTTCAGAAACTTTTGAAAGGGTCTGAGGAATTCTGTGCCTTTCTCGGTTTATAGGTACAACAGTCTTGGAATATCGGCTTCATGAGATTCTCTACCATTTTCGACCGGATGGAGAACACATCTCTACCTTTTTCGTCCGGATGGAGAACACATCTCTACCTTTTTCGTCCACCATTTTCGTCCGGATGGGGAACACATCTCTACCTTTTTCGTCCGGATGGGAAACATATCTCTACTATTTTCGTCCGAATGGGGAATACATCTCTACCTTTTTCGTCCGGATGGGGAACACATTTCTACCATTTTCGTCCGGATGGGGAACACATCTCTACCATTTTCGTCTGGATGGGGAACAAATCTCTACCATTTTCGTCCGCATGGGGAACACTTCTCTACCATTTTCGTCCGGATGGGGAACAAATCTCTACCATTTTCGTCCGGATGGGGAACAAATCTCTACCATTTTCGTTCGGATAGGGAACACATCTCTACCATTTTCGTCCGGATGGGGAACACATCTCTACCATTTTCGTCCGGATGGGGAACACTTCTCTATCATTTTCGTCCGGATTACTTCGATAGAATATCGAAGTATACGAAGGTCACATGCCCATTCTATGGCTTAGTGTAGAGGGATGTAGGAGGCGCCTATTCACACAACCCACACTTACGCACCTCGATCTGTGCTTTCTCTACTACTCATTACGTCTCTGATTATGTTACTTCTAGAAAAAAAAACACATCAGTGGTATAGTCTACATACCGGGAGTTTCAATAGGACACCCTAAACCATAGAAACACGCTCCTGTGCCATCTTTCTCTACTACTCTTCGACTGCCCATGCCCATTATGACGTCACTTCCAGTATAAAAAATACAAACCAATCGTAGTCTACACCACGAGCGTTCCACATTCATGGCAAGGAGGATCCAAACACACCCCTGGGTATAAGTAAATGCAAGTTCCCTGCGCTTTCTCTATAACTGGTGAAGACCAACCACGACCAATCGACACCACGGATATTCCACCTAGATCCATTTGACTGGGTGTAAAGTCCGGTTTTTTTTGCATTTTACGAGAGTTCCGGAAGTGATATCGAAGGCCTGGGGTCAAAGGTCAACCCAAGATCAAATGTCAAGGGTCAAAGGTTATAAAACCCACATTTATGCCTCCACACTCCGTCTTCGCAAATCGGCGGAGATTTCCTGTTTCTATACTACTATACACACTTGTTAAGGTACGTCGGCCCCAATACAATGATAAAGAACAATTTGCAAGGTTTACTGAGCGTATATTTCCGATAGTCAACATAATGTATTGGGAGACGTCTTGCGTGTGCATTCCACCAAACCGTCTGAACGGGGAACAAAAATTGATATTACTATTTAACCGATTCCTTTTATGATAATTAATCTATTTATATGAGTCCATTTAACTGGCTCTGTACTTGCTGTGCCGCAGGTGATACCACGTGTACGACATGATGTTGGGGAAATCAATGTCATACAATTTATTTCCCGTTAATTGCAATGGAGGGGGGGGGGGGTGATTTGGCTTAATGTCAGACTCAAGGTTGTTTCATTCATATGGTGACAGTCAGTTTGGTTGGTGGATGAAGCCAGAGTACCCGGAGAGAACCGTCGCCCGTCGGCAAGTAACTGACAAACTTTCACACATGTACCACCTGGGCTCGAACCCGATTCAGCGGTGTGAGAGAAATATACGGGAATATCAGATAAGAATCGTTGCGTGGATGCGAAATATAACGTCAACATGAAAACCGTTTTTTTTCGTCAAATGAATCAACGGCTATAACAAAATATATTGAATGTTTATTAGATAATATCTTGAGAGTATACAATGCTAGGTATAAATATATACATGCAGTATGTCGATGCTTTTTTAGAAACCTCAGATTTCAATTATTCCGCCAAACATCTGCTATATATAACGTAAATTTTAATGTAGATGCAGGTCTTGTACATGCACAGCCTTTTAAGTAGTAATCTTCGAAGGTTCCCCGAGATCACGCGTTAGCCTCCTATGAACCTTATTTTGGTGTTGCTCTAACTCTGTTGTCGTGTAGCGCAAGTTAACTTGACGTCATTGGTTACACAGAACTGTGGTAGCTGTTTACATATCTTGTAAACAAACGTACGGTAAATATGAAGGTAACAAATTAGGATAACATATTAACAATAAAAATACTACAGAACGCGGATCTATAAAAAGTGCCTAATCCGATATGAGGAGGCGTGCAATTCATAGTCAGGTCTTTCATCCTGTTTGAGGCTCAGGGGCTCTTACCGTTGTTAATTGATTAATTCGGTTGATATTGGAGGGGATCGAGGTAATGTAAATATATATTCAGTTATTTTTTCCTCGACCTCCCCCCGCTTAACCTAATTAACCAATCAACAACGGTAACGAGTCTGTTACTTGATGATACAAAATACCACAAAGACTTTATTGAACGTTTCCTAAGAACTACATGTTTGTCGATATTTTCTCAAGGTGAACTAATTTTGGTGAGGAAATTCCTTATGATTTTTCCAGTTCTGTAACTAAGCAAATGTTTTTTAGAACACTGTTCATCACGAGGATTTGATTGTTCTTCTACACTAGATAAAGGAATATCGGTGCATCACTTTTTCAAATAAACGTATGGCTGCTGAGATGTTAAGGTTTATTGTGTCATAGTCGCATTTTATCCATTTATTTTCTATTCAAAATATTAAACTTCGCAGAAAATTATCTGAAATGAAAATGACTAAAATGAAAAAGCTGTTGTGTTGAATGCGTGTTCTAATAATTAAACGAAACATTTGGAACTTCTTGAAGTTTGAGAACGGAGGCTCATTTTTTTGTAAAGGCATATATTCGAATTGAGATAATTCTATACCTATATGATCGATAATTGATCATGCGCATAGTTTTTCATCTTCACGTTAAATACCCACCTAACGTTCCGTAAAGTTGGAACAATCCATCGTCACGGCCAGGGAAACAGCTAAAGTTACGACAAAAGGGGGATAACTACATGTAGAAATATAAATTAAAAACAAAAAATAATACGCTAACAATATGTATGATGTTCTGTTGGACTTCTACAACTCTAGCTTTGGAAATTGGTTTAATTAGCGTATTATGATTACAAATGTCATGAAGTTGACATGTGATCTTTTATTCCAGTTTTAACCATCGGTGAATATGAGAGTATCCCCAATTCGGCATCTATTTCCAGGAATCCCATGAAATAAACAACACCTGGGTGGCGTCAGCCAATCAGACGAGATATATTGTTATCAGCCGCCATTATTGCGGACTATGCATGTGTATACTTGTTCAAAATTTCCGTTCCACAACACCTCTTCAATGTTATTGTGTTCGAGGCCAGGAAGCAAAGATTTTGAAACTAGTATTAAAAGCAATAAATTCGCTAAATTTCAATGAAGTTGTACTTCGCTGGATGAAGACCGAATAGTATACGGTAAATTATCTGATATCACTCCGCAGTAATGGAAATGGTCGATTCTCGATCTATTCCATCGATGGCGTAAGGGAACCCAAATGATTTGTATTCGTTAAAGTAAAATCTTTTGCTAATAATATGCATACGAAGAATTATAGAAACAGTATAGTATAGGTCGAGCGGTATCAATTTAGCCTTTCTACTACTACAATACTACTAATCCACTTTCTCTACATCTAACTCCATAAATAAGAACATCTTTTCTATCATGAAAACTGCAACTGTAAATTTCAACCAATCAGTAATGCAACATCCTGTGTATATTGACCAATCAGATCGAGAAAATGTCATATTATTATGATACATTCGTATACATTGAAAGTGAGTGAACAGCGGTCTGCTCTACAAGATGGTCAAGGTTAAAAAAAGCTTGACGTTGTGAAGATGAAATAATCTGCATTTAATACCTTATATGGATGGATATGTTGGGGGCGAGGAGGGGGGGGGGGACAAGGCGATTGGAATAATGACACATTCAATGTTATTTCACTCATATGGTGACATCCAGTTAGAATGGCGGAGGAAGCCGGAGAATCCGGAGAGAACCACCGCCCGTCGGCAAACGACCCCCTGGATATATCGGACACTGTACGTGCGTTATTTTGGGATGACTGCTTAAACGTTATCAAACAGATTATGGGAGAGGAAATGAATTAATAACAGATTATTCATATATTCAGTCGTAATTTCTATGTATATTTCTCACCTCATTCGAATTAATTTGGATCGAGAAAGGACCATAGGACTAGTCAAATCAAAGTATTCGTCACTCCAAATTATATATACCGGTATAAGATCCATGCCATGATAGCAGTCCCATGTTGGTAGGCCTTCACGGAAAACGTTAAATTAACAGTGTATTATGCACTGCCTAGCTTCCTCGTTGATGAAAGACCGGCAGACTCAAATCAATTAATACAAACTAGTGTTATCGCTCTAAAGGATATGTGATGTTTACATGGGAAAAACTCATTTGTCTCTGATGGTAATAAAGCTGTTTTCATTCTTAACCTGCAGAACCATATTTTTCTTGAAGAATATACACCGAAGTATGTAATAAAGCTGTTTTCATTCTCAACCTGCAGAACCATATTTTTCTTGAAGAATATACACCGAAGTATCAACCTGGAAATTACGACGGTCAGCTGAATAAGAATAAATTCGTGTATCTTCAAAATGTGACTCCCGGGACTATTTTGGAATTGTTGAGACATTTATATACAGAAGATAGTGTAATGACACCTCAAACCAAAATCAAACTTGGTACTTTCCAATGATCAAACTTCCTAATATCGTTTGTGGAAATATAATTTTGGCTTGTTGTGTCATATTTATATTAACAGAGAAATCCTCCCTAGAAATGCCTCAAAAATATCAAAATAGGCCAGGGAGAAAGGACCTTGTATCTTTAGATGTGTAAATGGCCCAAGATCGGGTGCACTTCAGAAGTACCAAAAATAAAATACTTCCACTACAAGAAATTGTTCAATTGGCATGAAGTACAATATTATATTGTATAATGGCCCCAGAACAGGTGCGGTAGACGTGCCAAAAATAAAATATTACATGAACAAGAAATTGTTCAGTTGGCATGAAGTACAATATTATATTGTATATTCAGAATTTTTTTTCAAGGCACTGAGTCTCATCCTTCTCGAGTAGCAGGGCCGTAAAGTAGTGCATTTGTGCAAAATAGTTGATTCTGAGGTGAAAACAATTCATATTGTTCTCTGTGAACACATGAAGATAAACGATAATCAGAACCAGATTTGGTCTAGGACTACATATTGGGACAGCGAGTATGCTGTATTAAGCTGGTTCTGGTTATCGTTTATTTTTATAAGTTTATAGAAATCTGCAGTGTTTTCGCACCAAAACTGGCGATTTTGCACGAATGCACTACTTCACGGCCCTGTTATTCGAGAATGATGAGACTCAGTGCCTGGAAAATTTTCTGAATATACAATATAATACTGTACTTCATGCCGACTGAACGATTTCTTGTATATGTAATATTTTATTTTTGGCACTTCTACCGCATCTGTTCTGGGGCCCAAGTACCCTCCTAAACGTACATGGTCCTTTTGATGAATCATAAATACATTTTTACATTCGTGCTGACCATTGTAATTCTTCACATGCAGGCTGACATTTCAGTGTGAATGTGAATTGAATTGAACTGAATTGAAAAAATATATCAGCTTTATTACGGCCCCACACAAACGAGTTTTTCGCATTTAAACATCACATATCCTTTGACGGTGCTCCTCGTGGTTATAGGCACACGGTATAATAAAGGACCTGGCGCGGTTTAGCGAAGATTTGACCCCCGATGAGGTGTGGTTTAAGTGTTAAAAATAGAATATTACATATGAGAGAATTAGTCTATTATCATAGAAAATTGTATGTGGTTGTACTCAGAGAAATTATGGGATACTGAGTCTTAGGGTTCTTGAATAACAACATCTCAAAGTATAGTGTGTTTGTGCGTCGATTTCGGGGTGAAATAGCTCCTTTTTATTGTTAATTTTGGCCCAGTTAACTGATCAACTGACAAAACTAGGACTTCTGGTCCTATCTCCTAGTCCTATTGTGCACGCCTGACTTTATGACAAGTCAGTGACAGCTGTGTGATAGGTAAGTGGTAACTACGTGACAGGTCAGTGATAACTGTGTGGCAGGTCAGTGATAACTGTGTGACAGCCCAGTGATAACTGTGTGATCGGTCAGTGATATCTGTGTGACACGTAAGTGGTTAGTATGTGACATAACAGTGTGACCGGTCAGTGATAACCGTGTGACAGATTATTGATAAGTTACCATGTGGCAGGTCAGTGATAACTGTGTGACAGGTCAGTGATAACAGTGTGAACGGTCAGTGATAACCGTGTGACAGCTCAGTGATAACAGTGTGACAGGTCATTGATAACTTTGTGACAGGTCAGTGATAACTGTGTGATAGATCAGTGATAACTGTGTGACAGGTCATTGATAACTGTGTGACAGGTCAGTGATAACTGTGTGACAGGTCAGTGATAACTGTGTGACAGGTCAGTGCTAACAGTGTGACAGGTCAGTGATAACTGTGTGACAGGTCAGTGATAATCTGTGGGACAGGTCATTGGTAACTGTGTGACAGGTCAGTGATAACTGTGTGACAGGTCATTGATAACTGTGTGATCGGTCAGTGATATCTGTGTGACAGGAAAGTAGTTAGTATGTGACAGGTCAGTGGGAACTACGTGACAGGTCAGTGATAACAGTGTGACAGGTCAGTGATAACTGTGTGACAGGTCATTGATAACTGTGAGATCGGTCAGCGATATCTGTGTGACAGGTAAGTGGTTAGTATATGACAGGTCAGTGATAACTATGTGAGAGGTCAGTGATAACCATGTGACACATCATTGATAACCATGTCACAGGTCAGTGATAACTGTGTGACAGGTCATTGATAACTATATGACAGGTCATTCTAACTGTGTGACAGGTCAGTGATAACCGTGTGACAGGTCAGTGATAATTGCGTGACAGGTCAATGGCAAATGCGTGACAAATCAATGATAAATATATGATAGGTCATTGGTAACTGGGTGACAGGTCAAGGTTCACACTCCACGTAAGAATCATGAGACAATGCATACAATAGGCAAGTTTGGGGGCAACAATATGTGCCTTTTGAGCGTTACAATGACTCAGATAATAGCTTCGTACATGAAGTATCTACCCAGGTCAGTGATAACCGTGTGACAAGTCAGTGATAATTGTGTGACAGGTCAGTGATAAACGTTTGACAGGTCAGTGATATATGTGTGATAGGTCAGTGATATATGTGTGACAGGTCAGTGATAACTGTGTGACAGGTCAGTGGTAAACGTGTGACAGATTAGGGATAAATATGAGAGAGGGGTTAATGATAACAATGTGACAATGTAACAATAGGCAAGTTTGGGGGCAACAATATGTGCCTTTTGAGCGTTACAATGACTCAGATAATAGCTTCGTACATGAAGTATCTACCCAGGTCAGTGATAACCGTGTGACAAGTCAGTGATAATTGTGTGACAGGTCAGTGATAAACGTTTGACAGGTCAGTGATATATGTGTGATAGGTCAGTGATATATGTGTGACAGGTCAGTGATAACTGTGTGACAGGTCAGTGGTAAACGTGTGACAGGTCAGTGATATATGTGTGATAGGTCAGTGATATATGTGTGACAGGTCATTGATAATTGTGTTATAGGTCAGTGATAAATGTGTGACAGGTCAGTGATAACTTTTTGACAGGCAAGTGATAACTGTGTGACAGGTCAGTGACAACTGTGTGGCAGGTCAGTGATAACTATGTGATTACTGTGTGACCAGTCAGTGACATCTATGTGACAGGTCAGTGATAACTGTGTGACAGGTCAGTGATAACCGTGCGAAAGGTAGGTGATAACTGTGTGACCAGTCAGTGATAACTGTGTGACAAGACAGTGATAATGGTGTGACAGGTCAGTGGCAGCTGTGTGACAGGTCAGAGATAACTGTGTGACAAGTAGGTGATAACCGTGTGGCAGGTCAGTGATAACCGTGTGACAGGTCAGTGGCAACTGTGTGACAGGTCAGTGATAACCGTGTGACAGGTCAGTGATATATGTGTGACAGGTCAGTGATAACTGTGTGACAGGTCAGTGATAACTGTGTGACAGGTCAATGATAACTGTGGCAGGTCAGTGCTATCTGTGTGACAGGTCAGTGATAACTGTGACAGGTCAGTGGTAACTATGCGACAGGTCAGTGATAAACGTGTGACAGGTCAGTGATATATGTGTGACAGGTCAGTGATAACTGTGTGACAGGTCAGTGATAACTGTGTGACAGGTCAATGATAACTTTGTGGCAGGTCAGTGCTATCTGTGTGACAGGTCAGTGATAACTGTGTGACAGGTCAGTGGTAACTATGCGACAGGTCAGTGATAACTGTGTGATCGGTCAGTGATAATTGTGTGACAGGTCAGTGATAATTGTGTGAAAGCTCAGTGATAAATACGAAACAGGTCAGTGAAAAATTTGAGGCAGGGGTTAGTGATAGCCATGTGGCAGGTCAATGATAACTGTGTGACAGGTCATTGATAACTGTGTGAGAGGTCAGTCATAACTGTGTGACAGGTCAGTGATAAATGTGTGACAGGTCAGTGATAATTGTGTGACAGGTCATTGATAACTGTGTGACAGGTCAGTCATATCTGTGTGACAGGTCAGTGCTATCTGTGTGACAGGTCAGTGATAACTGTGTGACAGGTCAGTGGTAACTATGCGACAGGTCAGTGATAACTGTGTGATCGGTCAGTGATAACTGTGTGACAGGTCAGTGATAATTGTGTGAAAGCTCAGTGATAAATACGAAACAGGTCAGTGAAAAATTTGAGGCAGGGGTTAGTGATAGCCATGTGGCAGGTCAATGATAACTGTGTGACAGGTCATTGATAACTGTGTGAGAGGTCAGTCATAACTGTGTGACAGGTCAGTGATAAATGTGTGACAGGTCAGTGATAAGTGTGTGACAGGTCATTGATAACTGTGTGACAGGTCAGTCATAACTGTGTGACAGGTCAGTGATACCTATGTGACAGGTCAGTGAAAACTGTGTGACAGGTCAGTGATACCTATGTGACAGGTCAGTCATAACTGTGTGGCAGGTCAGTGATAACTGTGTGAAAGGTCAGTGATAAAAATGAGACGGGTTAGATTTAGGTGGGGGGGGGGGGGGGGGGTCATTATAGCCAACTTTGTTACACTATCCCCGAAAAAATAATAATAAAACAACAGTATAGCTTATCATATTGGGGTCATTTTGAGCCTTTGTACATAACCCTTCAAGCAAGTAATCGAAAGTAAATTCAAAATGGAGGCCTTGACGGTGTAACTGAAAAGTTACATTTTCGTCGGTTTTCTTCAAATAGTTTGCATTTTCACGTATAAAAGTGCCCCAATTTGTTTTATTTCACACCAGATATTTTTTTCCTAATTTAGCGAGTAGTTTTTCGTAGGAGAAACAAACTTCGAAAATTCTAACCGAAAAATTGCCAAAAAGTCAATATTTAGATTATGACGTCATCAAATCGGCTTTGTGAGTCGAACAATAGGGCTGATAGGGCTGGACCTCATGATATATTATGGGCAGTTTCAGATCCCCATCCCAAGGTGTAATAAATATATTTAGGAGGCGGGGGAGGGGGAGAATGGACCCCCTGCCCAGACCTAACCACGCTTCAAATACCCCAGGTCATGTAGGGTTAACATCAGCTGATTCGGCAGAGGAGGAACATCCTCCGTACTGCAGGTCTGATTACTCTGTACCAGCACTGCAACCTTACACAACCTTAGTGCAACCTGTAACCATTTCGGTCATCTATACGCGGTAAGACTGACCCTGAGATCGTGTGTATCCATGTTCAGCCTACTTTCGGCAAATGCAAGAGGGAATTTCCAGGAATCAATACCACGTGACTTCGTCAGCCAATCAGCTAAAGTCTACCGACGTAATCCCAACGTAACTCGCCATTTTCGAATCATATGATGTCCTACTTGTTCAAAATTACAGATGAAACCACACCTCTTGGACGATATGAAAGTTATTCATTCCTATGTATTTTGTAAGCCCAGGCAATATCGGTTTCCGAAGTGGTATGAAAACCTGTAATTTACCAGATTTCTCGAGTCTGCTCTCCGCCGGATGAAGGCCGAACAGAATCCGGTAAAGTACCGGATATCGCTCCGCGATAATGGAGACACACGATTCGCAAGCCATCTTATGCATGGCGAAGTGTACGCAAATGAACCTTAGTGGAATCCCGATATATTCTGACAAAGGCCGAGTTCATACGGAGAAAAGCTGGAGGAAAACCTCTTTGGAGTTCGGGAGGGAAATCACATGGAGGCAACATGTGAATTGAATACAAGCAGAGGGAATGAAATATACAACATATTGCCTGGCGCCTATACTCCACTAAAATATGGGCATATTCGGATAGGTCACTGATGAGGTTACGCATGCGCGCCGGTATGTTTCCTAATCAGCCGGCTTATAATCGTTGTGTCGTATACGATATCCGTCATGGTACAGATCTGATAGACGAACTGTGACTAAGGGTGATAAGAAGGTATAGATTCCTTGTATCTGTTTCCTTATATCCACTCTTCATCTGTAAAACACTTATGGTTCCTGCATTGATTGGTAATTTGATTTTGTTATTAATAATTATCAGTAAAACATTTGAGTCAGCTAGTGAAGTGGTTATACGAGATTAGTACTGGAACTGATTGGTGATAAACGTATTATTAATTTTTTTTTATGGTTTGATAATACATTTTAATCCAATTAGTAACTAGTTTACGTCTGGTGTTTTCGTCCGTTTCACCGAAGGTAATTAGTGACTAATGCCTTACAGAATATATAAATATTTGTGCTGAACTGTGAATACCGCATCGCAATCCTTACATAATTAAACTGGAATTTCCCAGTGTTGTTAAATATATGAATATATGTCACTCAAATCGGACTTAGTTTTTACGAACCGACAGGTGCTGGGGTATGCATAATGTGTTTGAGAATAGCTCGAATTAATGCCCTCATGTATACTGATATGGTATTCGCACTGAGAAATTGCTATGTATAGAAATAGGTGAAAATTATGCGAAATGCGGTACTTATACATTCATTGGCATAGGTACCGGTATATAGTCCTGGATCAACGTGTCTCCTTGTCGCATACCTTTCGACAACAACTAAAATTGCAGATATCTGACGGATTTGAGCCTGCCTATAATTTTGAATTTTAATGTTTTCACTATCTTTTTACATGCGATTTTGGCACTTAGGCTATCTGTATTGCCAGAAATCGGCATGATGAATGACCCATTTTTGTGGTTCATTTTAGTCAGCAATACTTGAGGTCATAATACAAACAAAGAAATGGAATGTTCAGCATGTCATTTTTCTCTAATAAAGCACGCTGAGTTCATAATTTTGACGGAACCTAAAATACCATTGAAATCCAGTGAAATGCATTATATTTTCTAGACCCACTCATATAATATATATGATTTATTTTGAATATACTCTTTTATTTTTCCAAGTAATATTGCAGTATAATATATATAAGTTATTTAAGGGGCTTATTTGTGTGTGAAAGTTATCAAACCTCCTTAAGGCTTATTTCGGAAACAAAACATGTTCGATGTTTCGGTTTATATCAAACTTGAGAATGCTGAGGTACTTGAGTATGCCATGATACTCGAGCATGCTGGGGTAATCAGTCATGCCATGGTAGATGAGCATGCCAGGGTACTTGAGCATGTCATGGTACTTGAGCATGCCGGGGTACTTGAGTATGCCATGATTCTTGAGCATGCTGAGGTACTTAGGCATGCCATGGTACTTATGCATGCCGGGGTACTTGGGCATGTCATGGTACTTGAGCATGCCGGAATACTTGAGCATGTCATGGTACTTGAGCATGTCGGGGTACTTGAGTATGCTATGATTCTTGAGCATGCTGGGGTACTTAGGCATGCCATGGTACTTGAGTATGTCATGATACTTGAGCATGCTGGAATACTTAGGCATGCCATGGTACTTGAGCATGCCGGGGTACTTGGGCATATCATGGTACATGACCAGGCCGGGGTATTTAGGCATGTCGTGGTACTTAAGCATGCCGGGGTACTTGGGCATACCGGAGTATAACGGGACGACGCATACAGCCGCCATGTCTGCATGGGGACAACAATGTGTCTAGATTCACGGTTGCACAAAAGCCTGTACGATCCTTAGAACATGCCAAGGTACTTCAGTATGCCAATGAACCTGGGCATGTCAGCATACTTGGGCATGACAGGACACTTAAGTATCTCAGAGTACCTGCGCATTCCAGGGTAATTGGGTACCGCATAGAGTATTTGGAAATTTACAGTCTGGAATGTTCTTGCTACATCCACTTAATCCGAGTGTCACACAATCAAGTGAAAATATTAATACACTATTTACAAGAAAGGCAGATAGTTCGAACTCAGAGTGTGAAATTACCTTAGGAATGCTTATATACATGTAGTACATGCAAATAGTGCACTAAAGTGTATCTATATATCAATAACAGCTGAGTCATGGTTTCTTAAGGGCTTTGTAAACCGAGTGTTGTTGTTGTTACAGTGTATTTTGGAAAGGGTGAACAGCGTATGTCTGAAGATAAATGCCATAGACTCGTGTAAAAGTTAAACACTGCGCGTGCAAGCATGAAACACGATAATAAAAGGAAAACATTACCATCAGGATGTGTCAACTTTGGTCTAAATTATACACAATATGGAATAAGCATCTGCAAAATACAGAAATAGAAAGGTTACCATTCAACAATTGAATTAACCATACCATAGACAATGCATTTTAAACAATTTCCCACATTTATTTTTGTTAATTGGTACATAAATATAAATTTTGAAAAATTGTTTAAAATTCGTTGTCAAGTGTATGGTTAGAAAGTCATCACCTATGTCAATATGTATGGTATAACCCTTCTATTTCTGTATTTTGCTGGAACTTATTTCATATTGTGTATAATCTACCTTATGGTTGGCTTCTCACTTTATTGTCGTGTGTCATGCTTCCACACTCAGTATTTAACATTTATTTAATTCCAGGAACTAATTACACCGCACCTGAAATGTCAGTAGCTTCAGTCATACGGTACGCTTTTCGGCATTTTTCAAAATACAGTGTAACAACAACAACACTCACTAAGCCTTAAATCACTGCTTAGATGTTGTTGGAAACTTGTCGACATTGACAGGTGCTCAACTAAAAATAAAATTGAGTAGTTCATCGTTCGCGTTTATGAGCGCTATAAAGGACTTACAAGAAAAAGGATCGGGCTCAGAATAATGGTCGACTCTTGTTCGCCTCACAAAGCCTATATAGGCGAGAAGCGTGTCAGTGTGTTACTATGCCGCTGTTGTTAATAGAGGCTTTTTGGGTTCGCAGAGAGTTTATAAATCGGTCTACACCGGGATGACGTATCCACAGCGATTGGTAACTCCAATATATTGAAGGGAGTAGATCACGTTCAACTCATTTCAACAGAGAGAATGTGCTTAAATTTTAGTAATACTTGTGAGGCTAAGATAAGACAAATTGAAATATATAAACATGGGGTCTCCGTATATAGAGAAATATTGTGTTGTTAATGTAGCACGCTGTAACATTGGATTACCTGTAGTAGGAGGATATCCCATTTCATGTTTAAAGCTTATTTCCCACAGCCAAATGATCTCTAATTTACCATATGATACAGAATTTATATAATTCTTGCGACATATGACATAAACATTGGGGTTCGCCATATACGTTTTATTAAATGGCACCACCCCCGCAATTTAACAGATAAATGAGTCTGTTCATCCCTATTCATGAGGGGTTACGGGTACGAAATTGGGGGTGGAAGTAGAAAAATATGCTTGGAGATTATCTCCAAGGCATTTGTATAAAGTTGCCTTTTTGCTGGAATGGAATTAGTATAAATTTAGCCTGTTTTAAAAATCCCCATAGGCGCGTCGACATGAACGGGAGACTACTGCTTTAAGGAGCAAGGTCACCAAAAAATCCAATTATAGCCAGATTTTCCCAGAACTTGTCAGTCGTTTGGTTATTTCTTCCTGATGGCTTGGAGTAAGGTCATGAAAATCCTCCCAATTGCCAATTCAGACACAAGGAAGATATTGATAGAAGAAAAAGGACATAGAAGAACCAAACAACAAAGTATCTGTTACAATATTAATAAAAACCTATTTAATATTCATTTTTCATTTCATTTTTCCGTGGGATTCAAGAGGGACTGCTCTTTAAGTGTTGTCCCTGTGGACACACTTAAAGGGTTATTTCAACACTTTACGAGTAAGTTTCAACTCTTTAGGTTTAAGCGAGAATGCCCCTTTGGCTAGTAGACGTGTTATAACCTATTGGCGCGTTGTAAAAAAAAAAAACAAAAACAAAAAAAATAATATGCAGCCCATTCACCGAGTTCATACAAAGTCCGTAAACGTCTGAGGCGTGTATTTCCATCATACGGTGTACCCAAACGAGCGCTAAATGACACACTAAGCAGAAAACCAAACATTGCGGAAGACATATTATTCAATGACACTGTCAGCCGAAAGAAATCCATCAAGGAAGAACTTAAGATAAAACAAGAATCAAACAAGACGACTGTGGGCCTATGGGCTCTATGATATACATGAACTTGCAAAATATGTGTTCCTCTCACACCCGCTTCGCCAACAGGGGCTCCTTACCGTTGTGAACTCTTTAATTATGTTGATTTGACTGGAGAGGGGAAGGTTATTTTTTTGAAGACTCACTACCTCAACACCCCCTCTCTCTAATCAACATAATTAACCAATTAACGACGATAGCGAACCCCTGTGGTTCCGTCTTCACGCTATGCGGGAATCACTTGACTGTCCGTGTTGATAGGGTAAGCTAATTGATTTGTTGGGGGGTGTCGAGGGAGTAAAGAAGCTTTTACTCCCTGTACCCTTCCTCCCAAATCTAATTAACCAATTGATTGTTTAATTAGGTTGATTTTTGAAGGGGTGGGGGTCGAGATTGAATAAGGGTGGGGGTGGAGGAGTGAAGGTCTTTACTCCCTCCACTCCTCCTCCCAAATCAAATTAACTACAGCACGGTAATTAATTGGTTCATTAGGTTAATTTGTGAGAGGGGGGAGTTGAGGGACTAAATAAGTTCCTTATGCCCTCTACTCTACTTTACTCTACTCCCGAAAAGAAATAACCAATTAACAACTGTAGCGAGCCCCTGTGAGATAGCGTAAGCTGGAAAACCTATCCATCAACTCATTCATCCCCACCCAGCCGTCTAGCCAAAGAGCAAATATACGAGGATCATTATCAAACAACGCCCTAAACAAATATGCACACATTTCTTTCCATACACACCAGTGTCAAAATCGTGTTCCATGTTGCGTTAAATTTTGTTTCATAACTTGAATAGTGAACTTTTGTCTAGGTTACGCGGTATATCCACACATTGTTGTACTGAAAGATGGGTCAACTTGTAACCACCTGGGTCATCTACACGCGGTAAGACTGACCCTGGGATCGTGCGTATCCATTTCTCAGCCTACTTTCGGCAACTGCAAGAGGGAATATCCAGAAATCAATACCACGTGACTTCGTCAGCCAAAAAGCTAAAGTCTACTGACGTAACCCCAACGTAACCCGTCATTTTCGAGTCATGTAATGTCCAACTTGTTCAAAATTACAGATCTACCACACCTCTTGGATGATACGAAAGTTATTCATACCTATATATTTTGTAAGCTCAGGCAATATCTGTTTCCAAAGTGGTATGAAAACCTGTAATTTATCAGATTTCTCGAGTCCCGTCGGATGACGGCCGAACCGATAATGGAGACACACGATTCGCAAGCCATCTTATGGATGGCGAAGTGTACGCAAACGCTGTGGTGTATGTATTTCTGGTTGGTGCTTGGGTCAAGATAATGGATGTTTCTCTCTCTTCCAGGATGTAACAATGGACCAGTTTTCTCAAAGTTTGCTCATCGTAACGTCAAATCTATGCGTCGTGCGAATATTCCAGTAACAAAGGAATCCCTGTCCTAGAAAAAGTAGTCCGTTCCTTCGCTGCCTCAGGAGGATGTATTAAGTGATTCGTTCTACGCCGCTACAGGAGACATTTGGCATGCCCGTTATTTACACAGTGATCTAGTAAATGGCGTCTCAGTTTTTATAAGTTCGGCTTAGTTTTTTAATTATTCAACTTTACTGTAGAAAGTTGTAAGATAATAGGCTTTTGTCAATTCATTTTAGTTAAAATAGAACTAGACAGAAATTAAAAACTGAGACGCCGTATACTAGTTCTAGTTGTCTTTGATCTAGGTATACCATCAAGTTTGAAATATGTTTAACAGCTTTCACGAAATTTCAATTGAAAAATGGAGGCTGTTGTTTTCATATCCTATTTTTTTGTATTTTCTACACTGTAGTAGCGACAGTTATGTAAATTACATAAGTGAATTCCTCGGGACATATGCTTTCATAAACTTTATACAGTGTTATTGTTATAATGAATATGTATTGCCACACAAGACAAAGTATCAAGGAGCGTATAAAACTGCCTCAGGGGAGCTACGTATCCTTAAGTGCTCCATGCTTAGTTGCTTCGTCATCTTCAAAACAGACATTTTTTCGTCGAATTTTCTGTCAGATTTTTCAACTTTTGTGTTTATGTCTTTTCTTTGCAAAAACTGTAAGATAAGTAAGTAAATATTAGTCTGATATGAAATAGAATAGACTTTGTCCAATTTTCCTCGACGAAAAGTAGGAATTCCGAAGAAAATGACGAAAACATCACTTTTCTGGTACCACACAAGGACGCCATCTTGAATTTACCAATAATCCTCAACTCGGGGGATTATGCGAATATTATCAAAACGACCTCAATATGATAAACTAAACAGTCGCATAATCCCCCCCCCCCCCGCCCCACCCAATGCCGGGTGCGGCTAAGTAGTCCGTACTTCGCAGCTTCAAGATATATTAAGTAGTCCGTCCTTCGATGCTTCAGAAGATGTATTAAGTATTCCGTCCATCGGATGTATAAAGCAGTCATTCCTTCGCTGTTTTAAGAAATGTATTAACTGGTCCGTCCGTCGATGCTTCGGGAGATGTATAAAGTAGTCCGTTTTTCGGTGGTCCTTCGCTGGTCCAGGGGATGTATCAAGTAGTCCGTTTTTCGGTGGTCCTCCGCTGGTCCAGAGGGGATGTATCAAGTATAGTCCGTTTTTCGGTGGTCCTCCGCTGGTCCAGAGGAGATGTATCAAGTAGTCCGTTTTTCGGTGGTCCTCCGCTGGTCCAGAGGGGATGTATCAAGTAGTCCGTTTTTCGGTGGTCCTCCGCTGGTTCAGAGGGGATGTATCAAGTAGTCCGTTTTTCGGTGGTCCTCCGCCGGTCCAGAGGGGTTGTATCAAGTAGTCCGTTTTTCGCTGGTCCTCCGCTGGTCCAGAGGGGATGTATCAAGTAGTCCGTTTTTCGCTGGTCCTCCGCTGGTCCAGAGGGGATGTATCAAGTAGTCCGTTTTTCGCTGCTTCAGAAGATGTATTAAGTAGTCCGTTCCTATCCGCTTCAGGAGATGTATTACGTGTGAGTAGTCTGTTCTTCGCTGCTTCAGGAAATTTATGAAGTTGTCCGTCCTCCGTTGCTTCAGGAGATGTATTAAAGGAGTACTTACTTTATATTATATAGGTTCCTAAGGTTAGACTCTTAAAGAAATATAACCAACTATTTTACTGTCGTTGAGGGCGATAACCTATTATTAGCTCATCTAAAAACGTCACACAATGGTACAATGGCGGCGCCCAGTGCACGCTCTGGCGAGCAATATTCAATATTTTATTTCGCACTCATTCAACAGAAGTTTTATATAATGAGTATTGGAATACAATTGCTGATAAATACATGACAGGGTGACTAACGCGAACTGAACTCTTGGAAATCCCCCCCCCCCCTTAGTTGAAATCTTGCCTATATTAAGATGGGAAAAAGTAGGTCAGCTCAGAACTTGCTGGTAACAGTCGCCTAATGTACCTTCATGCCAAAAATCAAGGTTCTAATGTCAACGGTTCTCCTTATTTTGCCGACGAAATGATTCGGATGGACTGACTCACTCACTGACTCACTCACTCATTACCGGACAATTTGCAAATGAGAGCCTACTTCGTAGGAAAAGTCAGAAAGCACAGAAAGGAGTTTCAATGTCACAGTTTTAGAACACAGTTTTTCACATTTATTCGAATTCTAAACGTGTACGTTGGTATTCAAATTGTTATGGCCCAAACCAGAACACTAAAACAGGTCGGTTCCGGTTTGGAACGCCGAAATTCTATTGTACAGTTTCCGAACACTCTTTTGGTGTTCTTGAATAAATATGAACAGCAGCGTGGAAAATTTGAATTATTTTGCTTTCATTTAGTCTTAATCTAAATGTGCACACTGGTCATTAAATTGTGATGACACTCATCACCAGAAAACCTATGTTGAATACCCGTATTCAAGAACACATTCGTATAGAGAAGAGTAGTATTAAAATTGTGAACATAATGCACAATTTGAGAAGACGAATATTTTTAGTGTGTAGTGGGTCCATTGGGGGATATTGTAGACATTTCCAGTTATCATTAATACGCCACTAGTGAAGAATTATTCATATATACCGGTAGTTGAATTTTATTAAAATTTATTTTCTACTCATTTATTCATTTATTTATGGGCGGACAGGGCCTGTATAATATTGAGAAGTTTGTGACGGTCTGACGGGGATGTAAGAATATGAATAAGGTATATTAATATTGCGTTACGTATCTGTCGACTCTTCTGTTAATCAGTGTGATAATTTTTGTATTGCAATCTAATACATGTACATGAGCAGTGTGACTAACGTCACAGGACCTACAAAGTAGGGTAGACATTAGGACTCCGACGCGAACTGAACTCTTGGAAATCCCCACCCCCAGTTGAAATCCTGCCTATATTAAGATGGGCACTGCCTAAGTCAGAATCACCAGTGATTTACATCAAAAATCACCAGAAATTTTCATCAAAAGTAGGTCAGCTCAGAACGTGTTGGTAACACTCCCCTAATGCACCTTCATGCCAAAAATCAAGGTTCTGTCAACGGTTCTCCTTATTTTGCCGACGAAAGGATTCGGACGGACTGACTCACTGACTCACTCATCACCGGACAATTTGCAATCTGTAGCCTACTTCGTAGGAATATTCATTTAAATGAGGGTATACATACAGCTATTTTTGTTCTTGTGCCTTGGTACATGTTTATACGGTAATGTGAGGGAACGGGTTGCACGACATACCCTGTATGACCAGTGCCCATCGTACTACGATGAAGAGCCCAAGTAAAACCAAACCGAACCAAATCACACCATGTTTAAAATGATGATTCGGTACCCTCTTCGACAGAGGCTTAAGATTGAGTGATAACAAGAGATACGTCTGTCGGGTATTAACTCGAGTTTCTATCCATTTCCGCATGGACGGATGATATTTCATAAACATTACATCATATCTATAGCCCAAAATCGTGCATCGTAGTGGAGTAATATCTACCGATACTCGCGCGAACTTCGTAGTGAAATAATATCTACCAATACTCGCGCGGACTTCGTAGCGGAGTAATATCTACCAGTAATCGCAAGTACGTCGTAGTGGAATAATATCCACCAATACTCGCGCGTACTTCGTAGTGAAGTGATATCCACCAATAATCGCGCGCACGTCGTGGTGCAGTAATATCTGCCAATAATCGCGCGTACGTCGTAGTGGTGTAACATCTACCAATAATCGAGCATACATCATTAGTGCAGTAGTATCCGCCAATACTCGCGCGTGCGTGGTAGAGTAATATCTACCAATAATTGCGCGTACGCCGTAGTGGGGCAATATGTACTAATAATCGCTCGTATGTCGTAGTGGAGTAATATCTATAATAATCGCTCGTACGTCTTAGTGGAGTAATATCTACCAATACGTCGTAGTGGAGTAATATCTACTAATAATCGCGCGTACGTCTTAGTGGAGTAATATCTACCAATAATCGCTCGAACGCCGATCTACTAATAATCGCGCGTACGTCGTAGAGGAGTAATATCTACCAATAACCGCGCGTACGTCGTAGTGGAGTAATATCTATTAATAATAGCGCATCCGTCGTAGTGGGGTAATATCTACCAATACTCGCGCGTACGCTGTAATGAATTAATATCTACAAATACTCGCGCGTACGTCGTAGTGGAGTAATATCTACCAATAATCGCACGTGCGTCGTAGTGGACTAATATCTGCCAATAAGCGCGCGTATGCATAGAGGAGCAATATCTACCAATAACCGCGCATACGTCGTAGTGGAGTAATATCTACCATTACACGCGCGTACGTTGTGGTGGAATAATATTTATCAATACTCGCGCGTACGTCATAGTGGAGTAATATCTACCAACAATCGCGCGTACGTCGTAGTGGAGTAATATCTGCCAATAAGCGCACGTACGCTATAGACGAGTAATATCTGGGACGAAAAAAGAACTATATTCGTCCCAGGTAATATCTACCAATAATCGCGCATACATCTTAGTGGGGTAATATCCGCCAAACTTGGCGCTTACGTCGTAGTGGAGAAATAGCTAATTGGAAAGGAATACATAGGCCTATTAGAACTGTAGTCAAGAGGCCATGATCATGGGTGTTCTTTTTAATCTGACAAATAGGCTACACTGTAAATCCAAAAACGCATTTTCGTTGTTCAGGTAACGCGTTGTTCAGGTAACGCGTTGTTGTCTCGGCTTTTGTAACAATGTATGTGCTCAGTCTGCAACACCTAACGCATTGGCCTCATGTTCAGTCAGCTATGCCTGACTACGCTCATACTATTCAGCTTGTATCACTGACGTCCCTTCTCTCCTTGTTCAAGGAGAGCAGGGACGTCAGTGATACAAGCTGTTTATCAGCGTAATGCCTGACATGCTGGTGCGATTTGTAGTGATTATGAGTAGCTGACTGAACGTGTTGTTGGACCAGCGCGTTAGGTGTTGCTGATTGAACACGGGTAGGGGGAGTATGGAAAGCCATAAGTGTCATAACCTCTGGTTTTCCACACGTGGTAATTCGATTTTCCACGCGTGGAAAATCCAGCCAATGGTTTGACTTGTAATTACCACGTGTGGATATTTCCACCAATTACTTAACTTGGAAATACCACACGTGGAAATTTTTTACCACGTGTGGAAAATATCCACCAATGATAGAACTGGAAATACCACGTGTGGAAATTATTTACCACACGTCGTATTTATCACCCAATCATTGAATTCGGAAATACGACTCGTGGTAAATATTTTCCACGCGTGGTATTTCACTGGGTTTTTCACACGTGGTAATTCTCTTTTCCACACGTGGTAATTCTATTTTCGAATCTACCACTCAAAACAATCGTTACAGAAAGCAGATACACGCACTTTGACCCTGTCTTACCTGTCGTACGGTCGTCGACCTATACGACTCAGCCTCAGGTGGAACTCCTGCACTGCTCAACAAAAAAACTTATTAAAGTTTGCTACATGTACCTGTATTTTATGAAATTGACAGTGTCCTGTTGCAGATTGTCTGTTCCAGCTAGACGAACACATTCGCCGCAAACTGTCGATTTCCGTCATTCTGAAGGGACCAGCTTTCATTGTTAAGCTTTCATTCATTGGCTGGGTAAAATAAAATTTCGACGCGTGGATAAATGGGAATACCACGTGTGGAAATTATTTACCACGTGTCGTATTTTCGAATTCAATGATTGGGTGATAAATACGACGTGTGGTGAATAATTTCCACACGTGGTATTTCCAATTCTATCATTGGTGGATATTTTCCACACGTGGTAAATAATTTCCACGTGTGGTATTTCCTGATTGAATAATTGGTCGAAATATCTACCACGTGTGGAAAACCAGAGGTTATGACACTGATGGCTTTCCATACTAGGAGACGGCTAAGGTAATGCCTCTATGGAAAAATATCGGCAACAGGACCTTCTGAGCACACGGAAGGGTCTTCGATATTCCACGCGTGAAATGTCAAATGCTCTGACTTGTAATGACATGCGTGAGATTTCATCAATTATTAATCAGGAACACACACGGAAAGCTTACCACGCAGGGAAAAATATTACCACGATAGAATTGAAATACCACGGAAATTATGTTCACTAATAATGTCGTGGCTTACCACTCCAATCATTGAATTCGAAAACAAGATACGTGGGAAAATAATTACTACGTGGTATTCATTTTATTCATGTCGAGCCTTATTTTGGCCTGTTAATGACGAAAGCTTAACAATGAAAGCTGGTCTCCTTCAAATATCGTGCCAAACTAGTTGGAACAGCAGGCCTGCAACAGACACTGTCAATTCATGCAAAGCGACAGTGAGATGTGTAGCGTGCCTTTAATAAGTTTTGTTGGCAAGTGTGGGAGCCCCCATCTGAGGCCGGAGTCACAGGCCTGCGTACTGACTCGACAGGGGTATTGTGTCGGGTAGCGCGTATTCGCTTCGTAACGATTGTTTTGGAGGAGATTCGAAAGTACAGAATCACACGTGTGGTGCGAATGGTCACGGAAAACTGGAACTGGTGTTTCACATGCGGCTTCAGTCTATCATTGGTGGCTTTCCACACGTGGTAAAACTTCACGTGTAGGCTTGCCAGTGAGTCAGGTGAAAGATTCACACATAAAGTCAGTGCCTGATGGGCTTGATTTCACGGAAAATCGAATTTCTGTCACGTGTGGAAACCAGTTGGTGACACTTATGGCTTTCCATACGGTGCTCATCTGTCGAGTCCACCCTATCTGCTGATCCCAGCTGAGCCAAGGGTATGGAAAGCCATAAGTGTCATAACCTCTGGCTTTCCACACGTGGTAATTCGATTTTCCACGCGTGGAAAATCCAGCCAATGGTTTGACTTGTAATTACCACGTGTGGATATTTCCACCAATTACTTAACTTGGAAATACCACACGTGGAACTTTTTTACCACGTGTGGAAAATATCCACCAATGATAGAACTGGAAATACCACGTGTGGAAATTATTTACTACACGTCGTATTTATCACCCAATCATTGAATTCGGAAATACGACGCGTGGTAAATATTTTCCACGCGTGGTATTTCACTGGGTTTTTCACACGTGGTAATTCTCTTTTCCACACGTGGTAATTCTATTTTCGAATCTACCACTCAAAACAATCGTTACAGAAAGCAGATACACGCACTTTGACCCTGTCTTACCTGTCGTACGGTCGTCGATCTATACGACTCAGCCTCAGGTGGAACTCCTGCACTGCTCAACAAAAAAACTTATTAAAGTTTGCTACATGTACCTGTATTTTATGAAATTGACAGTGTCCTGTTGCAGATTGTCTGTTCCAGCTAGACGAACACATTCGCCGCAAACTGTCGATTTCCGTCATTCTGAAGGGACCAGCTTTCATTGTTAAGCTTTCATTCATTGGCTGGGTAAAATAAAATTTCGACGCGTGGATAAATGGGAATACCACGTGTGGAAATTATTTACCACGTGTCGTATTTTCGAATTCAATGATTGGGTGATAAATACGACGTGTGGTGAATAATTTCCACACGTGGTATTTCCAATTCTATCATTGGTGGATATTTTCCACACGTGGTAAATAATTTCCACGTGTGGTATTTCCTGATTGAATAATTGGTCGAAATATCCACACGTGGTAATTACAAATCAAACCATTGGCTGGATTTTCCACGCGTGGAAAATCGAATTACCACGTGTGGAAAACCAGAGGTTATGACACTGATGGCTTTCCATAGCACCGGTACGGGTAACTCAAGCTGGCGCGCGAAAGGGAGGGGCCAACGACATGATCGTACAACAATCACTGTAGAAAATTATTATAACAAAAGTGGTGATTATGAATATATGGTTTTCTTACCTTCAGGCTTAACGATATTATCCCACCTGTACAGTTTTCTCCTCTAGTTCACCCGTATACACACCAGCTGATCCCAGGTAAACGATTCCAGTTACATTGTTAAACACTCCAAATGCGTTTCACCGCATTTCGATTTTTCTGCCACAAAATCCATAACGGTTTTACCCGATAATCTACGATAGGAAAATCGTGTTTCCTTCAAGCCATTTGTCCGTATTTCCTTTCTCATACACAAAAAAATGCGATTCACCGCTGACGTTTCTCCCGCTCTCAATTTGTAAACCAAAGACGGCATTCCATACATGTGACAAACTATTCAACTCAAGTCTGCCGCCGGTTTTGGGAGCGGTAGTTTTGCCCGGCGCGGTAATTGTTCCGGAACCTGTGAATTGAAGCGATGGTTTATTTTCTTCTGAGTCATTTACCTTATGGTCCCCTAGGTTGATACACCGATATCATTGACGTGCGTCTACCCGCCGGCTTTATTATGACCCTTTGTCATAGTACCTACGACTGTCTGTTCAACAGCCATTCTAAAGCCAGTCCGTTTCGCTCACACAAAAGGTGATCGGAAAAATACCTACATTTTCATTTGTGCGTGAATTTTTCACTTCCTTCTTGAATTCGTTCCGATCTATACGAGCCAAGAAAAATGTGGGTTTTTAGCGGTACTCCTGACTGTATACGTACATATGCACGCGTCTGAATGGAAGCACAGATGTAAGAATAAACACAAATAGACTGGGTCGATGAAAATATTCTATAGATGAATATTTAACAACTCCGTAATATATTGACCATATATGTTTGCAAAATTACATGATATCTCTTTCACGCGAGGCTCACGACGGGTGGGTCAAGGAATACTTTGGGTATCAAATCGGACAGAATAACTAAAAGCTAGCGTCTTCAAGAATTAGGTATCATGCAGATATTTCGTCCCAGGATTTGATCCTCAGAGTACTTAACGATGAATTTTTGACAGATGAAGTCCAAAATAGACAACTTGACCCGGAAGAATAAAGGCGAGACATCAATTCTTCTCGGAGGAAATTAGCATTCGAGCACTATATGGGTTATGTCAATGTGAATCAAAGTGAAGCTTGCACGTCAATCTCAGCTTAAGTATAATTTAGACCCGAAATTTACAGAGAAAGTTATGCTCTTATGGGGCTACAACATGGTGATTTGTCGTATTTTTAGGCTGAATTTCCTATAACTAAAATACCAAAATAATATAAAAATCAACAAAAGACATAACAGAACCATTTATGTGTATTACTGGCGGCTCAATATAGTATGATAGGACTGACCAAAAAGTTGCCATTTTAGATTCAACGGCTGAATGGTACAAAGCGCTCCTGAGGATGAAAATCGTGTTTTTGGAATCCCTAAAAATTCACTCTTAGTCACTTGCAATAAGAAAGGAAACTCGTAAATTGTTAATAAATGAAGCCTCCGATAATATTCCTCACCCCCAACCCGATTCGCCCCCCCCCCTCCCGGACATAGAACTGGGAAGGCTCAATTTACCTGTTATACCTCTAATGATTTTTAGGAAAGCATGGTGTTTCCCTGTGTTATATTCGACAAGAACTATACGAGTTTATTATTACATAGCAAAATGGGAGAATTTTGACCATGGGAAGTTTAATTTGATGAGCACCAAGCAAGAAAAAAGTAAAATCTTTTAGTGATATACATTCATTTGGCTGCCTTTACGTCCGCCCCACTGTTTTTGGCGAGTACGCAAGGATATATGAACAATTAAGTTTAATGAGCCTAATTTTAATAGCGTTCGAATATTGAAACATGTCTGATGTTTAACACAAGCCATGCGTAAAACGTGTACATGTATCACAAGCAATGGAAGGTGACACGTACCGGAACATGCGAGCATCAAATTAGCACAGAACAATAGTACGATAAACCTTTGAATAAACATATATGGAAACCATTTCATTATACCGCATAATGCTACATATTGTTCCCTGAACTTAATATAATATACCGGTATAGAAAATTAATCCGTGTGACAATTATAAGTATATAGGGTGAGTGAGTGAGTGAGTGAGTGAATATGATTTAACGTCACTTTAAACAATATTTCAGTCATATCACGACGTTTGGTTCCTATTGCTTTCTAGAACAGGAGCCCGGGGGGGTCAGCCTAGCTGAAAAGCTAACCAATTTTGATGTGTATCACTGTGCTCCATATGTATCCCTATTCAGGGAAATGGACGTCTGCCGGGCACACCCTGGTGGGTGTGGTCAGGAGGGATCTGAGAAGGGTACCCAAAAATTGAGCTAGATCAGCTCATCAGCTAACCACTTGAAACTAATGCCAAAATGTTCAGCAGAACCCCATGTATCATGAATGACTATTGCCAGACATTTTCTGTGGTGGGGTGTGTTCGCCAGACGAAAATAACTGGTACCCCAAAATTGAGCTAGATCAGCTCAGGAGCTAACCTAATGAAACCTTTTGCAAAATGTTCAGCATAATCTCAGGTATCATGAATGACCACTGCCAGACATTTTCAGTGGTGGGGTACCGCGCCAGACGTTCCCAAATGACCCCCCCCCCCCCGAAATTGAGGTAGATCAGCTCATGGGCTAACCCAATGAAACCCATCGCAAAATGTTCAGCATAACCCCATGTATCATGAATACCCACTGCCAGACATTTTCAGTGGTGGGGTACCCCCGCCAGACGTCCCCAAATGAGACCCCCCCCCTTTTGCTAGACCGTTACAGTGCACTGATGAAATGTTCAGTACAGCTTGAAATTTGTGTGCACTACAAAGTCAGATCTCTTTCCTTTGTGGATTAGGTGCACTAGTGAGTGTACATGTATATCAATTGAAAAGAGATAAGAATTCAATAACATTCAACAAAGCCGACAGAAAATAAACAGACTGCACATCTGTTCATTTATTTCTCATCATTTATATAATCCACCTCTTTCTTTTGATCTGAATCAAAGTCTTCATTCCAGGGTTCATCTTCCGAATCATCAACAGTTCAAAAACAGAGTTCACCTCTGTCGTTCTCGTCTACATGTCATCCACCTCATCCTCTTGATCTGAATCGGAGTCTTCACTCCAGGGTTCAGCATCCGAATCACTCACTTCGTCAAGATATTCTGCTTCCAAGCCAGACTCGCTATCAATGATAATTGTCTCATCACTGTCACTGTTTACCTCTGTGTTGTTACAATTTGTGAACAAACTGTCAGGTATTGCAGACCCCTGGAACCAGGTTGGCTGCAGGAGGCGGTCATTTACACACCACCCATAATCGGTTGGTGACAAACCATCCCCAGGAGATGCGGTTGTAGCAAGGGTCCACAATACCGTGACATAGTGAGTTCGGCGAATCTTCATCTCTAGTGTCCTGCGAGTAGGTGGCAGCAATGCACAGTCGATACGTTTGATGTTTGCTAGCGGATTCTCCTGAAAGACAATTCAATGTATGATTAGAGCTAAGCATTATAAATTAATGGTGATAATATTCACCCAAGTACTCTCTTAATAGAGGTCATCCATTATTATCCATCCTCAAAAGTGTACAGAGAGTACATTTGATGGGGTGGGGGTGCTCTTGTATACATTCAGTGGGAGGGAGGGGTTCTGCAAAGAGTACTCTGTGTAAGTTTTTGGAAAACCTTGATAATAATGGGTCACCCCTTATTACCTGATCAACTTTGCCAGTCATTTGCATCAGTTTGTTGTATCGTGCTTCATCGACGTCTCGAGCCTTGCTTTGTGCGTACATGCAGCACACTAAATCTGATGCAACATCGAGGTCAACACTACCATGTACGTCTCCCATACTGATGAAGAGGTTGACGAAGCGTCCAGTCTTGTCCTTCTCTACAATGTCAAGGGCTTTTACTTTGCCTTTTCTGAAAAATCAAGTCAGTACAAATTCCAAGTTAAATCATTCAACCACTGCTCCATTAAATGTATTTTTGTAACAACGATGTCTCACAGGATGCCAGTCTGCCATCGCTTCATCAAGAAGAGATATCTGCGGTATTAAATTCCCAGCACAATCCTGCTCATTGCCAGTCTTTTTAAGATTAAAACAGATATGTTATTGTGGAACCCCAATTTCTTGTGCCTACCTGTAAAAGGCCGATGTGAAATCACACCCGGTGAAGGCATGGTATCCAGGCAGTGCTCTTGAAAGTCCGGGTTTGCGCTGTTCAAGAATGTCAGCAATGTTCGTCACATTGATGTACCTCCTGCTGTTTCCCATCCCACAGTCCATAACGATGTTAACCATGGATCGTACTTCTGGGCGTTTCTGTCCAAGTGCACCAATCAATATCACTAACACGTCAGTGTCTGATGCCCTCACAATGATATTGCCTGCAGTGATATTTTCAACATGGAATGCAATCAGGGTATCAGCCTCTTCATGGTCACCTTGAAGGTGCGTTGGCCTGGTCACAGTGACATGCTGGGGCTCTTCAGGCACGTACTGGAAGCACTCACCTCCGTATGATGCAAGCAACGTCTTCCCTCCAAAGATATTCCAGTAATGATCTTTTCCCCATTCTTTAAGGAGAAATGTGGCCAGTTCATTCTTGAAGACTCCATTGGTGAGAAGTTTCTGTCCGCTCTGTCTTATTGTTTGCTCAGGTCCTGTTATGACATAGGCAGAGTCAACGGCACCACGTAACTTCCTCTCGCTGTCCTTGATTGAATTCTCAACATATTTGTCAAGACAAACATGTGTTTCACTTGCCTTGCCTGAACACACCACTGACAATATTGTCCGAGCAACTGATGCATACGATGCACCCATGTTTGTTTGTGAGAGAACAGAATGAAGAAA